>JAKUCM010009266.1:0-20208 GCA_023374145.1 Lepidium sativum | reverse complement strand
AGATGAGAAATGGCAAAAGGTACTCATACTAGTAGTAGTAGTAGTCCTTTGAGCCATATTTACAAAAACAAACGAAACAAAATCAATGTGAAGTGTTATGATTGAAGAAGACATCTTCCGTTTTGTGATTGCAAACACTTTGGAAATGCAACGACAAAGTCTTAGTATCCGAGGATATCCTAATCCAACATTATCCATTTCTGATTCTATCTCCTTCTTCAGTTCTTTCAACACAACACCTGAAACTTCTCTTATCTCGCATGGAGTTATGTCACCAGGATACTTCCCACTGTTGGACAATACATATCATTAGTTTCATTATCGGAAACTCTTAGAAGAAGTTGATTACTTACTGAGCTGTGAATATGCTTACCGGATCAAACATGTCACATTGAGAATCACATTTACTTTTCTCATGTTTTTGCAATCAAGATAGGTAATCTGCAAATGAAGCTGCTCCGCTGCGATCAACAAGACACTAGTGTGATTAAGGGATTGCTAAAATGCGTATGTATAGGCTACTATTGTTCAACCTAGTAGCACCAAAAGGCAACTAGAAGGGAAGTGAGAGTCGATATTCAATCAATCACCTGATGGAGAATCAAAGTTTCCTTGTACCAAATTCGGTATATTCATTCGAGCTAAATGAAATTCCTCAGCCACGTCGAGGAGATTATGTAAGAGCAAACTTGTTTTCTGCATTCTCAGAGCAAGACGAGCCAAATTTCAGCAGTTTAGCATTAAATAAAATCTAAGGAAAGTGATTCTTCTAAAGGGAGTTACAACGAGTAAGAAGAGAGCAAACATGAGATAGCAAGGTAGAAAAAAATCTAATATTCTATGATAGTATCAAGAGAACCATAGCACCAAAAGACACAATTGGGGACAGAAATGCACCTGTGTAATATCCAGCACTATGTCGGAACCACCAACATACTTCTGGGAGTCTTCAGCGTTAAATAAGGAGTTAAAAGGAATTGAAACATTCATGTCCAGGAAATTCTGAAGCACAATCCCTTGATTAGATACGAAAGGACGGTGATATACTGATGGAAGAACGCGAAACCGATTGATCACCTTACCTTAACGTATGTGTCGCTCAAACTGTTTGAAACTAGTACACATGAAGGATAGCCAGGCTTTAATGTGAGCCTGTATACCAAAAAAATTCAAAAAAGTCCAGTAACGCTCATTTATATTTAGTTAAAAGCAGCAACAGTGTCCACTAAAAATATTTGAAAGATGAAACCAATAGGACCAACCTTTGGTTGATCAAACCACTATAGTTTAGGATAATGCTCTGACAGTTACTTCTTTCGCCCAAACTGTCAACTTTCCACCCCTGCCGATCACAGACGAATTATTCAAGGAAAAAAAGACACTTTGATTTAGATCCCTATGTCTATAGAAATGCAACAGTAGATACCAGAATATCCTGACGTATATATCTGCAAGCCATTCTCTTTTTAAAATCATCTTCAGCAATCATAATAGAGTCTACATATGATGATTCTTCTCCCGTTGTGTTGCTCGTTGGGAAACATTGAATCAAGTTTTTTATTTTCCAGTCCAAAATTTGGATCTCCTGTTTTATCTCTACTCCTTTGCTAGTAGTAGCCTAAAGTAGACAGATAACGAGTCTATTATATACTTGAAATTGAAACAAGGACGCTATTTACTCAAAATACACGAAAAAGAGCATAAGTGTAATTACAGAAAAGAGGGAAAAAAAATACATCTCTTATCTACAATAATATAATGAGACGTGGGGGTAGTGTGCACTAGATCTGAAATGTTAAAATAAATTTTCTACCAGTAGCATGAAAATAAAAAAGTCATCATTTTGAAAAATGTTCCGTATGTACCAAAAACAATTGTGAGCCTGTGAAAGAGTTACGACGTCTTACTTATGGAAAACTAGAAGACCAGACCCACCAACTTATTCGAGTAATTGGAATCGGTCTAATTACCTCATGAGTTTGCTCAGGATTTAACAAGCCAGTAGAACAAAAACCATGTTGATGCAGAAGCTTGTCACAATTTAACCTCAACATTTCAGATGTTTGTACACCAGTCCTCACTGCTTGAAACTTTTTCTGTATGCCATTTAAGTGAAATTTAATCACGCAAGCAGAATCAAGAGAAAGTTCGAAAAAAGAGGAACAAAGAAATTACCATCATTATATCTTTCTTGAGGTGCAGCAACTCAACTTTGGTTTTTTCATATGCTAACTTGCAGAGTAATGATCTAATCTCCGCCTGTCTGCAATAATATGCACAAGGAATGTTATACACTTGGCACTAATTGATATGAAGAATACATAAAGACTACAGGGAGAACCTTCTAGTCTTTGCACCACTCAAGTCGCCACATACTTTCTATGATTAAAACAATACCATCAGTCCATATGTGTAGGGAGGATGATAGCAGAAAGTTTTGTTATAGGCAAACCTGAGATTGAATTGAAGACAAAGCATCTCACACAAATGAACCTTTTTCATGTGTGTTAATATATCTTCCAGCTTGCATATCTGCATTTTCAGAACTTTAGTTCTGAAACTACAACAGCTAAAAGGAAGCAGTCTGAATAACCATATTGGGTTTCTACAGAGAGAAATGATATACCAGTCTTGAGTTCAACTTATCGGCCAATGGAGCAAGCATTTGACTGACTTCTTCTGATACTTTTCCTGGAATCTGCAAGGTAGTGGAACAGTAACTTATTTATATGAACAACAGTGGGACTAACATCCGATAACATATAAGGTTATCAAACAGTACTTACTTCTATCCAGTTCATTACTTGACCACAAACTACGCGGCAATTATTTCCATCAGGGTGGTCCAGCACTTGGTTTGAAATATAGTGTGTGCTTCTCCCAACTTTGGGGCTACAATTTCTAACGGCACAATCAGCATCTTCTGCTTTCCTTTTCAATCTTGATGGCCCCTGCACGTTACAGTTAGAAATCTGGCTCAAAAATTGTAATATTACATCATTGGGGTTAGCTCTGAGAGATGATAGTTCTCCAGCAATCTGAATAATTTCTGTCAGATACATTGCTTAAGATCATTTAATATGAATGGCCTCTTAGTGGATTCTTATTAAGGAACGGTCTGGATCAGCTGCTGGTGCATATAGGTGAATTTCGAAATTTACAACCATCCCAGAGATTAAGAAGATCTATTCACGATCAGAAATGGATTTACATAATCCATCTGTCCCATGGAGAGATAGTTCTTCAAAATATGTACATAGCTCTACAATAATACCTTATCATGTGAAGACTCATTCGTGCTGCTGTCCATAGATGAAGAGCCAGATGTACCAGGAAGGTTTGCTGTAACTACAGAAGGAATGTCTTCAGTTACGATAACTTCTGTTTCACAATGGACTTTAAAGTGATTATTATCCTTCAGAAGGAACTGGGCAGCACTGATGTTGGTTCCGTTTTGATTTTTTTTCAGCTTACTCTCTTTCTCTTTTTGATGAGCAGAACCATTCAAAAACCCTGTCTCGCTAAGTAATACGCCAGATTCTGCAAGCAGGGAATCCACTTTGTCAGACAACATATTTACATAATGATTAGTAGTACATTCCTCGGTCACATTTCTATCCTCCGTTTCAGATTCGGCGGTGGCTTTACTGTACTTCTCTTTATCATGAAGAGTAACAAAATTCCTCAACGCTGACGTCATTGCATTTGACGATTTTGCTAGAGATGACCCAAACTTCTCAGGGGTGCTCGTTGTCTGATTTCTTTGTTGTTGTTTGAAAAGTGAATCCTCTGTCTCAGCACTAGTATTTCCTTCGGGACTTATGCATGCAAAAGTATCATTAACGGCAACAGCAGGCATCAATGCACCACAACTGCGCTGATCTGGCATGTCTATCTTTCCTAAAACTGGTGTTCTATTACTATCGCTAGTGTCATGGACAGGGCTCTGTGCACCACGACTGCATTGATCTGGCATGCCTTTCTCTTCTGTAACTGGTGGCCTAATATTATCACTAGTGTCAATAGCAGGGCTCAATGCACCACAACTGCGTTGATCTGGCATGTCTATCTTTCCTATTTCTGGTGTTCTATTACCATCGCTAGTGTCATCAACAGGGCTCAGTGCACCACGACTGCATTGATCTGGCATGCCTTTCTCTTCTGAAACTGGTGGCCTAAAATTTTCACTAGTGTCAACAGCACGGGTCAATGCACAACTACTGCAATGATCTGGTATGCCTTTCTTTTCTGAAACTGGTGTTCTAATATTAACGCTAATGTCAACACCAGGGCTCAATGCACCATTACTGGATCGATCTAGCATGCCTTTCTTTTCTGAAATTGGTGTTCTAATACTTTCGCTAATGTCAACCGCCGGGATCAGGGCACCACTGCTGCATATATCTGATATGCCTTTCTTTTCAGAAATTGGTGTTCTATTATCATGTTTCGATAATAAAACCTCCAAATTAGTAATGGGTATATCTGCATAATTTTCCCTGCGGACACTTATTTCTTCCCTGCCAATAGTTGATGGGGTTGTCATAGAAAGGTATCTGGATAATTGAAGCTTTGATTTCTCAATTCTTTGAGAAAGAGCAGAACCAGGGGAGGGTGGAATCAATCCAAGTCTGGATTTGCTTTTCTGAATGGTTGACAAGCTCTCAACTAGTGCCAGGGTTGCCCTGCTCATAAAGCTTCCACCCTGTTTAGGGGAAGGAGTAAGAGAAGATAAGGACTGGGGCAACAGGCCAACTAAAAATGTGCTTTCCCTTCTACTAGTCGACGTGGAAAGGGAAGCCTCTTTTCTGTAACGTTGGCTTCCTGAATCCTGCAGAACTATTTGAGGGTGATAGCCAGAACCATAAGGTGACAGGATTTGACACGCATCAGTGCTCCCTCTACCATGTGAGTCTTTATCCACTTGACCTATGGGAGCGCATCCATTTTGAGGGGACAAGGAAAAATCATTGATGGGCGATCTTGTTTCCACGATATTGTCTAAAGATGCAGGTGGCAATTCCTTGCTTTCATCAGCCAATAAAGCTGCTAGTGTAGGAGATATATACCCATAATCATATTTTCGAGAATTTTCACCCACGATACTCATATCATTTGAGTCTCTACCACCAGTTCCTTGGTCAACTGGTAGAGGTGATTTTGGGAAAAGCTTCTTTGGTTTTGTCAACACCATTGCACTTCCTGTATCAGATCTGGATGTAACCTGAGAAGGTGTTTTTTCATCTACTGGAAGGTGTCTACTCGTAGGAGTCTTTACGTCTCCAGATTCTGACCTTGCAAGACTACGGAAGTGCATTGAAAATGCTGTGGAGTCCATCGTAATGTCATGGTGTTCTTCGGAGATGGTAGCGTCCGACAATCTTCCAGGATTGATAAAATGAGAAGACACGGGACCGAAGAAATAGTCCTCTGATTACAAAAGAAATTAATTCAGCTCAAAATTCAGAAAATATGATAAGACAAACCATAAACGCAGAAGTGTGTAAGAAATCACAAAATTTCCCATCATCTCCAAGCTTTTCTCTAATCAACTGCAGGATTCCGATTAAAGTAAATGCAAAAAATGAGAAGAAACTGAAACGTACCGTCATCACTCGCAACAGAACCAACAGTGCTACCTCCTGAAGATGGCGAACCTTTAGGCCTCAAGAATGATTTCTCCACGACAGCCTCGTCTTCAGCATCACCATCTCCTTCAGTATCCTCGTGGTCAGATAATTCCCCGAAAAACCTAATTACTTTGTCCTCGGACTCTGATGTATCAGTTTGTTCACCGTTTTGCGGCTTAGAAGCGGAGGAGTTAGGAGGCGTCTCGTAATCTTCGTCTCGTTTGAAAATGTGGACGGAAGTAATTTCTCGGTCGGCGAAGCTCACTCGCCGCAACCGCTTCCTGCGCTGCACTATAGTCTCCTCGTCAGTTCCGGCCGTATTGTTCACCGGATCTTCCGGCGCCATGGGTAGAGAGGATTTGGGGAAAAAAATTCAAATTCTAGGGTTTGAAATTGAATTATAATCGGAATAGTATTGTGCGGGAAATTCAGACATTTTCAAGTTCCCTCACGTGTTTAAACCGGATTACGGCAAAACCTGGTTCTGAATCAAAGAATTTTACTAAATTCAATTGAGTTTTATTTTTGTTAGAAATTTTTCATGTTATCTTCAATCATATTGATGGGTGATAAACCAAACAAAAATGTATTACATAAAGTAACAGAAAATAAGGATATTTGCAGAAACTATGTCCAAAAGAAAGAAAAAAACATATAATGATTTTTCTTACAAAGATACATAGCTTCTAAGAGTAGAGAAAAGAAAACAAAACATAATTATAATATCAAACTTGAAGTCAAAAAAATGATGTACTAACTTCTTAACTAAATGCATTTCTATAGATTTTGACTAGAGTTGATTCGAGGAATGATTTAAATTATTTATCCGACAATTTATAACAAATGATTTAAAATTAATGAAATTTGATTGATGTAAAAAAACAAAGAGAAAAAATCACATTTCATGCTAAATCGATGTGGGTAGAAAGGTGAAGATAAAAGAAGAAGAAAAAAATTTGAATCGTGATTTCAGTCACATTTTATGCTACAATAGAAGATCATCATATTAACATAATTATCATCAAGAGTTATGAGAATGACTATACCTCGAATATGAGTTTCCTCTAATATTCATTCAAAAGAGACGGTATTGTTCTGATAATTGTATTTCCCTATTAAAAAAATACAACAAATCAAAGAGAGACTAACAATTTAACAATTACGTTGGATAAGAAATTTGTGAATTAGAAATGGCTCTATTTTCAGCTTTAGAATTTAATAAAAAAAAGTTTCAACATTGTTATTTGGTTTTTTCAACAATGTCCTTACCACTCTGTTGGTTTTTTTGCCACTTACGTATAACTCACTAAAATTCCGCGTAAATAGTGACTATGTTGTTGTTTCATTTCTTCAATAAATATATGACGAAGATAAGATTTAAAAGCACAAGAAAGACAAAACATTGTATTTTGTTTGAACTAGTCAAGTTTCCAAGCATGGGAGAAAAAGGCAAAAATGTGGTGGCCAAATGTTATTACTACTCTTGCTCGAACCATTCCTGCTCCATGTACTCGTATCACTCTCACCACAACGACCATGACCACTTCCTTCCATGTCCTTCTCTTCGAAGGTCTCTGGTTTGAATATAAACAAACCATGTCCTGTTCCTGGTGTACTAACCAACCAATCATACACATCCCAAAACACTTGAACTGGTTGTTTATCTACTAAGAATGTCTCATTCCCTATAAATTCCCATCAATACTTATCCACATTTCTGGCTCTTTAGGTCCTGATTTAGAACTCTCAACAGCTATCTCATGCTCTTTCTTTTTGTCATAAAATCGAGCCTTTGTCGAAAAACATTTCTTGCCAAACACGTTTTTCTTTCTTGTAAAACAAGGCAGCTTCAACCAAAGCCGGTCTCCATTTGGTTATCTTAAAAGCTTTCTTCTTGTAATCACCCACCAACAAAAAAACACCTCTTCCTCCGAGACTAAAGCCATGTAAAAATCCAAACTCGGCTCGGGGCTACTTGTGAATTTAGCAGACCTAAAATCCCAATACACCTCTACTGGATTACCTTCAACCTCAAAAGACTTATCCTTTCTTATTCCAAAAATGCCAAGGCTTGAGATCAACCTTGCAACTAAAACTCATATCACCGTCTACGCTTGTCACCAGGACCGTAAGCGAATGGTTCATAAGATTCTTGGACCATAGAACCGTCACATTCCTCCAAAATTCTGATAAATACGTTTGGTAAACACAAGTCACGGTGCTTTGTGCCGTCTTATACGTTATAGGATCTTCTGTTATCTTCTCTGCGAATTGACTGCTTCCTGTTGATTGTGATCTAAAAGACATGATCGCTTCTCAACTTTTTTTCCCATAAAAGATAACAAATTTTTGTTAAATCTGTTTTACATATCAATCAATGGTTATGAACGAAGTCCCTTGTGGATTTTTCAAATAGATCCAAAAATTAGAAAAAGAGGAAACAAACGAACGATTGAGATCAAATAAAAAAGATAGGTTTTTGGAGATTTGGATAAAGATTAAGAGAAGAAAACAAATGAAAGATGAATGATTGAGAGAAGAAGAGATAAACATCCATGTAAGGATGATGATGACGCGTAAGGTAGTTGAAGGATCGAAGTTTCATCTTTAACAAACAGAAATTGTATTTGTTTTATCATATCTAGTTGTTTTTTTGTTTTTCATTCTATTTTTTTGGTCGACTAATCTAATATCTTTTAAATCTTTTTCTTACTACTGCAGGTCGAAAATTCGATTCCTGATGCCTTGAACATTTGTAAAATGACGACACAATTGGACCACATTTCTTTGGTGTTTTTCTTTCTATTTTTATTTTGATAAAAATAAGTTTACAATAATGACAAAAAAATGTATATAATAACAATTGGGAAAAAAGTCAATCAAACCCTCAGCTTACCAAAATGATCAAAACAAACTCCAAACTATGGAACCCCAAACTTTAATCTTGTACTATTCGTTGACTGTTTTTAAAACCATGAACTTTGTGTTGACTAAGCCGTTTAAACCCATCGTTAAGTTCCTAAACGGAAAACGGTAACCCTGTTTACGCCTGTTAATAAAGCGCCGTTAGTAAAAAATGTGCGTTGCAGTAAAAACTGTGCGTTTCAGTTAATAGGAACAAAGCGATTTGGGATCAAAAATCCCTAAAACCAAAACCTAAATCGATTTGGGTTTGTCACTCGATTTTTGTTTCTTCTATCGCTGTTCTTCAGTTTCTCTAATCGATAACAAAATCGACAATGCCGCGACGGAAATCTCTAGCATCACGGAGTCTAATCCATCTTCCTCCACCTCCACCGAAGTCGAAATCCTTTTCCGCATCTACTGACAATTTCGAATCACAGGATTTTGTTGAGTATCGTGAAAGAGACTAGGAAGAAGAGTGTGAGTTCGAAGAAGATGAAGAATAGGTGGACAGAGAGAACGAAGAATATGTAGAAGAAGATGGAGATCGAGTTGGTGTAGATGAGGAAGTGTGTTGATAAGACTTTTCTTTACCGACACACAATGTCAAGGTTCTGCTTTAAGAGATGAGTCAACAAGATCAAAGATTCACTAATCAATGCCATTTGCAAACCAATCACAACGATACCAATTGGTTATGCTTTAAGAGATGAGTCAACAAGATCAAAGATTCACTAATCAATGCCATTTGCAAACCAATCACAACTATACCAATTGGTTCACCTTCTTGTCAAACACCAAACCTTTTTCGAGGCCAATCGGAAAAGAGCAAATCGGAGTCGCGGTTGCTTAGGGTTACAATTTGGGTTTTTACAGTTTGAAGAAGATAACATAAAACGATGTGTTCCAACTAACAGAGCACAATAACAGAGATTAACAGGGTTAATTAAACCCGTTTAGGAACTTAACGACGGGTTTAAACGGCTTAGTCAACACAAAGTTCATAGTTTTAAAAACAGTCAACGAATAGTACAAGATTAAAGTTTGAGGTTCCATAGTTTAGAGTTTGTTTTCACCATTTGGTAACCTGACGGTTTGATTGACTTTTTTCCCAATAACAATTTATATTTGTCTTTTTCAATGCAAGTTGTCTTTTTCATTCTTTTTTTTTGCTGAAAATACAACGGAATGTTTAGTCTCTTCTCTATTGAATAATCTTCTGTTAGTTAGTTAGATTTTTTTTTAATAAACAATTAAATCAATAGAAATCAATTCATAGCGTAAAGTTTATATTGTAATAGAATATATCAAATGCTATATATTAGAATTATTAGATGAACTATCGTAGCCACAATACTAAGATGAATTAGACTAGTTAGTTGGTTTATATTATTAAAAATTTATAAAGAGCTATTAACTAGTTAATATAAAGGAATTTTTAGTTTACACTATAGAGAGTTTGATTAAATAATGCATTTAATGGAACTGACCTTATTCTAAATTTAAGGTCAATATTTTATTAAAATTGACGGTTATTAATTAAACTTTAGAATTTTATTATTTTAAAATACAATATTTTAGTGATATTATGAGATCCAAGTTATTATTTATTATTCTCATTTAGAAAAATAAATACACATGTTTTGATTGATTCCATGGAAGATCTACAACCAAAGCCTTCACCAATAATTCTCAAAATTCTATAATTCTTTTTTGGGATTTTCGCCTTGATGACACATTTAAGCTTCGACAGGTAATATTTCAGATATTTGTTTGCAAAATAGAGGTTTATTTTGCTATCAATTTATAGTTTGTTTGGAATAAGTGATTAAAACTAATGTCTAGAAAATGATATTTGTAAGTGGCATTTAGTCTAGTGGGTATGTGGTAAGTCCACAAGAGGCATGCACATTTGCACATCCTGAGATCGAATCTCCCCATTTGCATTTGTAAGAATTTGGTTAATGGGGTGGCCATTTGTGGTCCAATATTGATAAAAAAAAAAATGACATTTAAAATGGTCATTTAAAGCATTTCCAAACGATCATTGTTTGTAAGTTTATTAAAACCCTCGTTGTTTGAATTGTTATCTCGATACATATACGACGTCAATAACAATAATGCAATTAGACCCAATAAAGCAATTACAGTTGTTTCGTTCAAAAATTTTCATATGGAATTTTGTATTTGTGCAAATGTACTAACGATTATCCACACAGACCAAAAATTCAAGGCTATTTTCAACCACCATCTTCAAATAGTATCACCAATCGGTTAGTATTAATTAACTTTTTATAAACTACAAGATTCCATTATACTCACATAAACATGAAACTTTGGTCATATTTAAAAATCCAGCATCAATCTCTTCAAACAATCCTCATCTTCGAAATTCTATTAGAATTCATTATAGAATCAACTAAATTTAATAGACTCGAGTTATTAACTTTTATGCTTAAAAATTATTTTGAGTTAATAATATTGCACATAAAAACGTTGATCCGAACATTTCAAAAACTTGTATTTTATACAATAGGATGTAAGGATAATTATAAGATAATATAAAGAAATAATGACTCAAATATTCTACAATTATACACTAATTACTTAATTATTTTTTAAAAGTTTGGAAAAAAATGTGTGGAAAAATTTACAAAAAGCATGACTTGTCCACTTATTTACAAAACTACCACTAAAACAAAAATACTAAAACAAACTTTTCAACTTCTTCATATTCTTCTTTTCCTTCTAATTTTTGTAGCTTCCATTTTTCTTTTTAATTTCTTCTTCTTCTTTTGTGGCGTTTTTTTTCTTCTTCTTTTTCCTCTTCTTCTACCTTTCTTCTTCATGTTCTTCTTCTTCCTCTTCGTAAAATTTCTTCTCCAAAATTCGACTACTTCTACGAATTTATCAAGTAGGTCTTATGTATTAAAGGTAATTTACCATATGTTTAAGGATTTAGAACTCTCAATTGTTTGATTTAGAAATTTCGAACTCTAATATTTCAATATTTTTTCAAGGGTTTGTGTTAAGCTTACAACTCCACCAAACCCAACCACACTATAAAAAACAGTCTACCAAATTTCAACAAGAGAGTAATACAAGAGCAAACAGCCACGCGAAACCCAAATATCTCACAAACCAGTCGTTGAAACCATAATCCCACCATTGGATCTGAAGACCACTAAGTCACAAAGCTTCCCACAAAATTTCACCCAGATCGTAACACGTTTGAAGGTCCAAACACTATCTTGAAAACGATCTGACGCAACATATTACACTAGAATTTCTAAGTCCACCAAACTTTACAATACTATCAAAGAAAACTCAATCAAACTTAACCAATATCCACCAAACTCTACCACACTTCAACAAGGGAGTAATACAAGAGTGAACAGCCACGCGTAAACCCAAATTTCTCACAACCAGCCATTGAAATCATAATCCCACCGTTGGATCTGATTACCACTGAGTCACAAAACTTCCTGAAAAATTTCACCCAGCTCGGAAACACGTTTGAAGGTTCAACCACTGTCTTGAAAATGACCCAACGAAATATATTACACTAGAATTTCGAAGTCCACCAAATTTTACCACACTATCAAAGAAAACTCAGCCAAACTCAACCAAACTTTTCCAAGCTCAACCACACTATCTTTTCAAGCTCAACCAAACTCAATCACACTATGAAAAAAACTCTACCAAATTTCAACAAGAGAGAAATATAAGAGCGAACAGCCACGCAAAAACTCAAATATCTCACAAACCAGCCGTTGAAACCATAATCCCACAATTGGATCTAAAGACCACTGAGTCACTAAGATTCTCACAAAATTTCACCCAGATCGGAACACGTTTGAAGGTTCAAACACTATCTTGAAAACGACTCGATGCAACATATTATACTAGAATTTTTAAGTCTACCAACTTTAGCACACTATCAAAACTCAACCACACTATCTTTTCAAGCTCAACCAAACTCTGCCACGTTATCAAATCATGGCAAAACTAAGTTCCGCCAACTTTGTCATACTTTGCGGATCTTGGTTGTGCCTTGTAAAGTTGGTTCGAAGAAAACTCAATCAAGTTCTGCCAAACTTTGTCACACTTTGGCAGATCTTGGTTGACTTTGGTTTTGCTTAATTTGGACTTGGTGCGATTGCCGCGCGCTTACGTAGCATGATTCATTAGTGACATTTTTATTATTACATTTTTGTTTTTACATCATAAAAGAGTAAAATGACAATTTTTTTTAAAATACGAGTATTTAAATAATTATGGATAATTTAAAAACATTTAAATCATTATCCTATAATTCTAAAATATTTGAGTAAATAACCATTTATAATATAAATGTATATGATTGATATGTCAAAAATGAGCATCCAAAAATAAGAAAAGTGAACTCCACGCACGCACGCGTATACAAAGTATCGGTAACAAAGATGCAATTTGAAAGTAGAAAAATGGTCCATTTTGGAATCATTTAGGATGTTCTCTAATTTGTCATTTTAGCATTGGTCCTTTACGTTATCTTCATGTCCTCTCACCTTACCCAACCATACATTATTCTCTTTTGAACTTCATAGCCTTGCGGTTGCATCATTAGTTTCTATAAATAATTTATACTATTTATATTTACAAGTTTTAAAAATCATAAAATTTTAATTTGTTACCTATAAATTCTAGGATATGAGTACAAATTTTTCTTTGCGACAGATTATTCAATATTGATAGTGATATATTTTTGGTTTTTAGTTCTGATGTTGGAATTACATTACAATTTGTGTGGAAAGTTCAGTTGGATTTATTTGATCAGGACAAATCATACAATCAAGAACGTTAGACAAAGAGTTTTCGTGGGACGCAATTTTGATAAATAAGCTTGACAATTTATAAGAACTCACTATACAAGTATACAGATTTTATTGAAGAAAATTTGAATGGTTTTGGTTAACCAAAAACACAATACGATATCGTTTGGATGAAGTCAAACGATATCGTTTTGTATGATGTGCTTTTAGACGAATTGATTCGAAAGAAGATCATTGAGGTTTCGATTGTGGAGGCCACGTTGCTGCTAAAATTAAGGAAGAAGGTCTTGTATAATGTGGAAGAGTGTTCCAAACATAAAAAATGTCTGATATTCGTCAAATTTAGGTTAGATCATGATACTAGGAATGATGAAACGTCAATCTATATAGAGCCAAAATACAATTTCGTAGTATAGAGTGTAAATGTGTTGTCTTGTTAAGCCTTCGCTCGGAAATTTATACGTATTCTTGGTATTTTGATTTTTGATTTGAAGCAGATATAGATTCAGAAATTCAGAGATCTGGTGACAAGAAATTCTGAGATAGTAACGAAATCAGACACAATGGCTGTTGGTTAATTCCTTAATGAATAAGGTATCTCTAAAATAAGTGTGTTAGATATTTTAGAGATAATCTCAAGTAAGAGTTAGTTACTTAGAGATAAGAGTAAATCCTTTGATTAGATTCATGTGAATTAATCTATAAATATAAGGTTTAAGGAGGTTTGTTCCTTAAGACTTGAGAAAATGTTTAGGTTTTGTGTAAGTTTCCTAAATCAATAAGAAGAGAATTTCTTATATTCGTTAAGTGTGTATTCGATTAGCTTAAATTGGTATCAGAGCTCTTAGGTTCCGATTAATCAAGCTAATCAACAATGAGAAACGTGACTCCAGTGCAATCTCGAAGCAAAGATCCAGGTGTACCTTCAATAAAATGTCTGATGCTTACCGCTACAAATTACACGGTTTGGTCAATGCGTATGAAGGTCATGCTGCGTGTTAGCGAGGTTTGGGAGACAATAGAACCAGGTTCAACGGACCCGAAGAAGAACGATATTGCGATCGCTCTCTTGTTCCAGTCTATACCGGAAGTTCTCATACTTCAAGTAGGAGATCAAGGAACGGCCAAGGAACTTTGGAATGCGATTAAGACTCGCTACCAAGGTGCAGAACGTGTTAAGGAGGCTCGTTTACAAACTTTAACTGCTGATTTTGATAGGTTAAAGATGAGTGATTCAGATTTGGTGGATGACTTTGCTGGAAAGATCTCGGGAATAGCAGCTCAATCCGCAGCCCTTGGAGAGAAAATTGATGAAACAAAGATGGTTAAGAAATTTTTAACTGGACTTCCGAGACATAAGTTTATTCACATTGTGGCCTCTCTTGAACAGGTTCTAGACTTAAAGACAACTCACTTTGAAGACATAGTTGGGAGAATCAAAGCTTATGAGGAGAGAGTTAGCAATGAAACACATGGTGAAGAACAAGATAAGCTTATGTATTCAAATCGAACCTCCTATGGCCGAAGTGAAAATCCGAGTGAAAGAGGAGGAAGAGGTGCAGTTAGAGGAGGTAATAGCCGTGGACGAGGTAGAGGTAAAACACGGTTTAATGGTCAAAATAACCAAGAGGAATACAAAGACCCAAAACAGATTTTTAAGAAAGATCGATCAAGAGTGATTTGTTGGAGATGTGATAAACCGGGACACTTTGTCGCTTCTTGTCCCGATAGACCACGAGATCAACCAGAAGCTAATCTAAATGAGTATGAAGATGAGGAAGGAGAGGAAGTTGAAGAAGAATCTCTCTATATGCATGAGACTGTTTTCTTAAATGAAGACAAGATGTTTCCTCAAAAATATGATACCGGTGGAGATGAATCAAGTATGTGGTATCTAGATAATGGCGCAAGTAACCATATGACTGGAAGCAAAGGTTTCTTTTCTAAGCTCAATGAGGAGGTGAAAGGTAAAGTTCGATTTGGAGATGGTTCGCATGTTGATATACTTGGTAAAGGGACAATTGTTTTCATCGGGAAAAATAGAGAGAAATGGGAACTTAAGGATATCTATTTTATTCCCGATCTTAAACATAACATCATGAGTCTTGGCCAAGCTACAGAGAATGGATGCGAAATAACGATGAAAGGGAATCGATTGACTGTGAGAGATCCGAAAGAAAGATTGTTAATTCAAGTCACAAGATCTATAAACCGACTTTACAAGGCTCCTTTGCAAGTTTGTAAACTACAATGCTTTCTTGTCAAAGAGGATGATATCATACAGTTATGGCATTCACGTTTAGGACACATAAGTATTAAAGTGATGAACAATATGGTGAAGCAAAAGATGGTCATAGGTTTGCCACAAACGACTCATGAGAAGAGTATTTGTGATTCTTGTTTAAAGGGAAAGCAAGCACGACATTCTTTTCCATCAAAGACTAAATTTCGGGCAAGTAAAGGGTTAGAGTTGATACATGGTGACTTGTGTGGTCCGATTTCTCCCTCAACACCTTCCCATAATCGCTATATCTTCGTACTAATTGATGATTGTACAAGATATATGTGGACATTTTTGCTTAAGGATAAGAGTGAAGCTTTTGATCGTTTTCAAAGATTCAAGACACTTGTTGAAAAACAGTTGGATTCAACTATCAAAACTTTTCGTACAGATCGTGGAGGGGAGTTCACTTCTAATATCTTCACACTTTTTGTGAAGACAAAGGAATCTCAAGACAACTCACAACGCCTTACACACCACAGTAAAACGGTGTAGTGGAGAGAAGAAATCAAACCTTGATGGGTATGACAAGAAGCTTGCTAAAACACATGGAAGTACCTAATGCGTTTTGGGGAGAAGCTGTACGACACTCCACTTACCTCATCAATTGAATACCAACTAAGGCGTTACAAGGACGGACTCCCTATGAAAGCCTTATGAAGAGAAAACCGAACATTGAACACTTGAGAGTCTTTGGATGTCTTGCCTATGTAAAGATCACCGAACCACATCTTAAGAAACTTGAAGATCGGTCAAAATGTGTAGTCAATCTAGGTTCGGAACAAGGAACGAAAGGGTATAGAGTTTATGATCCGAAAGAAAAAAGAATACTAGTAAGTAGAGATGTAGTATTTGATGAAAAGCAAAGTTGGAATTGGACTACTACACAAACAAGTTCCGAATCAGGAAGTTCCAGCGTGTTTCGTGATGGAGGTTTGGAAGAAGAAAATGTATTTCCCGATGTACAAGAGGAACATGAATATAATGATCAACCCAACCACAACGATCATGAAGATCATGACCATACAGTCGGAGAAGAAAGTGCATCCGAGAATGATCCACCGAATTCATGGTATGGTCATATCCTTTCAAGACTAAAACACTTTGATGATTTCGTTTTACTTGCAGAATGGGAAGGAGGAAGATTACTTCTCACGATAGATGGCGAACCAGAAAATTATCGGGAAGCTAAAGACATTCAAGAGTGCAGAAGCTATGCAAACTGAACTTGATTCGATCTTCAAGAACAAGACATGGAAACTTGTTGATAAACCTGAAGGAGTGAAGCCTATTGGGTTAAAGTGGATCTTCAAAGTTAAGAGACATGCCGATGGAACCATTCATAAGTTCAAAGCGAGGCTTGTGGCCAAAGGATATGTTCAACAACATGGCATTGAGTATGAGGAAGTTTTTGCACCAGTAGCTCGAATTGAGACCATTCATTTACTTGTAGGATTTGCAGCTACACATGGGTGGGAAATTCATCACTTAGACGTCAAAACAGCCTTCTTGAATGGCGATTGGTGCGAGACAATTTACATACAACAACCAGAAGGATTTGTGAAGAAAGGTGGAGAGAATAAGGTGTATCTTCTTCACAAAGCATTGTATAGTTTACGTCAAGCTCCTAGAGCATGGAATATCAAGCTCGATCAAGTGTTAAAAGGACTGCGGTTCACGAGATGCAAGAAAGAACCTTCGGTGTACATCAAAAGAGTTGAGGAAGAACTTGTAATCATAGCCATTTATGTTGATGACTTGTTTGTTACCGGAACATCTCTTCAAGGAATCGATAGTTTTAAGAAGAACATGTCTAGAGAATTTGAGATGACCGGTTAGGTAAGTTAACTTACTATCTCGGTATAGAAGTACATCAAGGAGTCGATGACATTTGGATCAAACAAGAAGGTTATGCTAAAGGGATACTCTTAAATAACGATATGAATGAGTGCAATTCAACAAGCACACCGATGGAGATTAATTTGAAGCTATCTAAAGCCATAACTGAATCCGAGATTGATGCCACAAGGTACAGAAGAACAATTGGTAGCTTGAGATATCTTCTCCACACAAGACCAGACTTGTCTTATGCAATATGAGTATTGAGTAGATACATGCAAAGTCCAAGAGAATCACATGGAATACATCTTAAGAGGGTGCTAAGGTATGTGAAGGGAACTACTAACTATGGCTTGTTTTTCAAGAAAGAAGAGTCGAAGAGAATCATAGGGTATAGTGACAGCAGCCACAATATCGACATTGATGATGGAAGAAGTACCTCCGGTCAAGTATTTTTCTTGGGCTCTTCACCTATCACTTGGACATTTCAAAAACAACCTATCGTGGCTCTCTCTTCTTGTGAAGCAGAATTTATGGCTGCAACCGAAGCATCAAAGCAAGCTATATGGCTTAAAGAACTTATGAAAGAGATACTTAACAAAGACGAGAAGATTGTGTTAAGGATAGATAACAAATTGGCTATAGCTCTCACCAAAAATCCAGTCTTCCACGGGAGAAGCAAGCATATACTTTCGAGATACCACTTCATTCGTGAGTGTGTTGAAAATAATCAGACTGAGGTGGAGCACGTCTCAGGAAAAGAACAGAAAGCCGACATTCTTACGAAAGCTTTGGGAAGGAATAAGTTCGTAGAAATGAGAAGCAAGATAGGAGTCATCGAGTTCACACAACCCGAAATTCATTTTGGAATTAGGGGGGAAATGTTGGTTAATTCCTTAATGAATAAGGTATCTCTAAAATAAGAGTGTTAGATATTTTAGAGATAATCTCAAGTAAAAGTTAGTTACTTAGAGATAAGAGTAAACCTTTGATTAGATTCATGTGAATTAATCTATAAATATAAGGTTTAAGGAGGTTTGTTCCTTAAGAATTGAGAAAAGGTTTAGGTTTTGTGTAAGTTTCCTAAATCAATAAGAAGAGAAGTTCTTATATTCTTAAGTGTGTATTCGATTAACTTGAATTGGTATCTGATCGTTGCTTTATTTGTGTGCCTAATTTGGCAAGACATCTTCAGATTAACACTTAATTGACACAATAGACAAAGCACAAATGAAACCCAAATGAAGAAGAAGAATGTGTCGATGGACTTTGATTTTTTTTTTCTTTTTAATTTGTCTTGAGATCAAAACGACCTTGGTTTAATATTTTAGGAGTCAAATTTATTTAATAAAATGACCGAGGTGCAGGTCTCGACAAATAGCGAAACGGTGCTGCTCATTTTTCAGCGACCAGAGAAGTGGTTGGCTTTCACACCATACTAGGAGGAGTTTTGGATGCTTAGTGTCTCGTTCGTCAAAGTTACTTTGTCTTCCATCCCCCGACTCTTAAATCGTAAAGCGGATGCACTGACCATGTCAAGTAGGGTGGCTGTGCGGCGTTTGGGTGTCGGGTAGGTTATAGGGCGGGACATTTATATATTGCCGTTGATAAAAAAAATGACTGCATTTTCTTTCTAAACGCATAAGTAAAACGCTACTAAAACTCAAACTAAACGTTTTTCAGATTTAGCTACAGGCATATTAATATAGTCAATAGTGATAGTGCATGAATTAATATGAAGAATTAAAACTTTGATGGCACAAAATAAAAAACTAAAAAGTACATGTTATTCGCATGAGAAAAAAATAAATAGAGAAGAAAAAAATTCGCCAACCCTCGTAAATAGAAAAATTTGGTTTGCAAACGTTAGGCATGTAGCGTATACGGATGATATCCATATCCATATTTAAATTTTGTAAAAAAAACTTTAAAAATAAATATATTTTTTCTTTCAAAAATGAATTAATAAATAATTTTGAAAATAATTGAAAAATAAAAAATATTATTTTTGATATTAAAACATAAAAACATAAAAACTAAAATATATATATATATATATGAATATACTGATATCCAGATCTAAAATCCGTATCATCTGTATTTGTATCCGTATCCGTCAGATATCAAAATTTATTATATGTATCCGTTTTGGCCGTAGATCCCTTTTTAGATAAAATTTTGAATATAAATATGGATATTCGGCGGATATGGAAATTTAATATCAAATCTAGCAAACGTGACTTAATATCTAATATTAGTTATTTTATATGTTTCAAATAATTAATAAAAAAAATTTATAATAATAATATAATTTTAAAAAAAATTATAAAACAAATCCATACCATTTATATTACTTCCACCGATCATAAATTTTTGCATTCAGCTAAAACCGTATGTGTAATGCATAATGTATTTTCTTACAAAAACTTCACTTATGCTGTATCGTATTTTACTCTGCACCCTAAAAACTGCCGTCAGTAATTTAGAACCCACAGTAGCTTTTTCTGTTTTTTGGTTCGAATTCTTAGTGTTAGATATTTCCTAAATTTTAATGCTATACCAAAGTGTAACAATCGAATTCAAATTTCCTCATATATTATTTTTCCTAAGAATAAAAAAACAATGATTATATTAGGACCAACCAACCAAACAAAGATATAAAAAAAACATGTAATAAAATTATCAGTTTTTGCTGCAAAATATATAGCATTAATAAAGGCTCCATTAGTCCATTATTGCG
>JAKUCM010009265.1:0-19789 GCA_023374145.1 Lepidium sativum | reverse complement strand
ATCTTCGAGATTAAGGCAAAGTCATAATGTTGTGACCTATGACACTACTCTAAGTTGACTTAGTACACTTTCTCATTTCAAAAAGAAATTATGTTGTGTTCGACTTAAGGTAAAAGAAATCACATGTGTAAAAAGATCATATAAACATGACTATCTTGAAGGATCAAGCTCTAATTCATAACTATACAAAAGTAGTTCATGACGGGTTTAGCAATAGACACATCTTTGAGATTATTGCAAAATCATAATGTTGCAACTTATGACACTATTCTAAGTTGTCTTAGTACACTTTCTCATTTCAAAATGACATTATTTTGTCTTGCACCTATCTAAAAGAGATCACATGTGTAGAAGGATCAAATGAACATGGCTAGCCCTAAGAATCAAGATCTAATTCAAAACTATACAAAAGTAGTTCATGATGGGTTTACCAATAGACATATCTTCGAGATTAAGGCAAAATAATAATGTTGCGACCTATGACACTATTCTAAGTTGCCTTAGTATACTTTCTCATGTCAAAATGACGTTATGTTTTGTTCCACTTAAGGTAAAAGAAATCACATGTGTTAAAAGATCATATGAACATGGCTAGCTTGAAGGATCAAGCTCTAATTCATAACTATACAAAAGTAGTTGATGACGGGTTTAGCAATAGACATATCTTTGAGATGAATGCAAAATCATAATGTTGCAACTTATGACACTACTCTAAGTTGTCTTAGTACACTTTCTCATTTCAAAATGACATTATTTTGTCTTGCACCTATCTAAAAGAGATCACATGTGTAGAAGGATCAAATGAACATGGCTAGCCCTAAGAATCAAGATCTAATTCAAAACTATACAAAAGTAGTTCATGATGGGTTTACCAATAGACATATCTTCGAGATTAAGGCAAAAATCATAATGTTGCGACCTATGACACTACTCTAAGTTGCCTTAGCACACTTTCTCATGTCAAAATGACATTATGTTGCGTTGCACTTAGGTAAAATAAATCACATGTCTAAAAGGATCAAATAAATAAGGCTAGCTTCAAGGATCAAGCTGTACTTTATAACTGAACCAAAGTAGTTCGTGACAGGTTCACCAATAAACATATCTTCGAGATTAAGGCAAAATCATAATGTTGCGACCTATGACACTACACTAAGTTGACTTAGTACACTTTCTCATTTCAAAAAGAAATTATGTTGTGTTCGACTTAAGGTAAAAGAAATCACATGTGTAAAAAGATCATATAAACATGACTAGCTTGAAGGATCAAGCTCTAATTCATAACTATACAAAAGTAGTTCATGACGGGTTTAGCAATAGACACATCTTTGAGATTAATGCAAAATCATAATGTTGCAACTTATGACACTATTCTAAGTTGTCTTAGTACACTTTCTCATTTCAAAATGACATTATTTTGTCTTGCACCTATCTAAAAGAGATCACATGTGTAGAAGGATCAAATGAACATGGCTAGCCCTAAGAATCAAGATCTAATTCAAAACTATACAAAAGTAGTTCATGATGGGTTTACCAATAGACATATCTTCGAGATTAAGGCAAAATCATAATGTTGCGACCTATGACACTACTCTAAGTTGCCTTAGCACACTTTCTCATGTCAAAATGACATTATGTTGCGTTGCACTTAGGTAAAATAAATCACATGTCTAAAAGGATCAAATAAATAAGGCTAGCTTCAAGGATCAAGCTGTACTTTATAACTGAACCAAAGTAGTTCGTGACAGGTTCACCAATAAACATATCTTCGAGATTAAGGCAAAGTCATAATGTTGCGACCTATGACACTACTCTAAGTTGACTTAGTACACTTTCTCATTTCAAAAATAAATTATGTTGTGTTCGACTTAAGGTAAAAGAAATCACATGTGTAAAAAGATCATATAAACATGACTAGCCTGAAGGATCAAGCTCTAATTCATAACTATACAAAAGTAGTTCATGACGGGTTTAGCAATAGACACATCTTTGAGATTAATGCAAAATCATAATGTTGCAACTTATGACACTATTCTAAGTTGTCTTAGTACACTTTCTCATTTCAAAATGACATTATTTTTTTCTTGCACCTATCTAAAAGAGATCACATGTGTAGAAGGATCAAATGAACATGGCTAGCCCTAAGAATCAAGATCTAATTCAAACTATACAAAAGTAGTTCATGATGGGTTTACCAATAGACATATCTTCGAGATTAAGGCAAAATAATAATGTTGCGACCTATGACACTACTCTAAGTTGCCTTAGTATACTTTCTCATGTCAAAATGACATTATGTTTTGTTCCACTTAAGGTAAAGAAATCACATGTGTTAAAAGATCATATGAACATGGCTAGCTTGAAGGATCAAGCTCTAATTCATAACTATACAAAAGTAGTTCATGACGGGTTTAGCAATAGACACATCTTTGAGATTAATGCAAAATTATAATGTTGCAACTTATGACACTATTCTAAGTTGTCTTAGTACACTTTCTCATTTCAAAATGACATTATTTTGTCTTGCACCTATCTAAAAGAGATCACATGTGTAGAAGGATCAAATGAACATGGCTAGCCCTAAGAATCAAGATCTAATTCAAAACTATACAAAAGTAGTTCATGATGGGTTTACCAATAGACATATCTTCGAGATTAAGGCAAAATCATAATGTTGCGACCTATGACACTACTCTAAGTTGCCTTAGCACACTTTCTCATGTCAAAATGACATTATGTTGCGTTGCACTTAGGTAAAATAAATCACATGTCTAAAAGGATCAAATAAATAAGGCTAGCTTCAAGGATCAAGCTGTACTTTATAACTGAACCAAAGTAGTTCATGATAGGTTCACCAATAAACATATCTTCGAGATTAAGGCAAAGTCATAATGTTGCGACCTATGACACTACTCTAAGTTGACTTAGTACACTTTCTCATTTCAAAAATAAATTATGTTGTGTTCGACTTAAGGTAAAAGAAATCGCATGTGTAAAAAGATCATATAAACATGACTAGCCTGAAGGATCAAGCTCTAATTCATAACTATACAAAAGTAGTTCATGACGGGTTTAGCAATAGACACATCTTTGAGATTAATGCAAAATCATAATGTTGCAACTTATGACACTATTCTAAGTTGTCTTAGTACACTTTCTCATTTCAAAATGACATTATTTTTTCTTGCACCTATCTAAAAGAGATCACATGTGTAGAAGGATCAAATGAACATGGCTAGCCCTAAGAATCAAGATCTAATTCAAAACTATACAAAAGTAGTTCATGATGGGTTTACCAATAGACATATCTTCGAGATTAAGGCAAAATAATAATGTTGCGACCTATGACACTACTCTAAGTTGCCTTAGTATACTTTCTCATGTCAAAATGACATTATGTTTTGTTCCACTTAAGGTAAAAGAAATCACATGTGTTAAAAGATCATATGAACATGGCTAGCTTGAAGGATCAAGCTCTAATTCATAACTATACAAAAGTAGTTCATGACGGGTTTAGCAATAGACATATCTTTGAGATGAATGCAAAATCATAATGTTGCAACTTATGACACTACTCTAAGTTGACTTAGTACACTTTCTCATTTCAAAATGACATTATTTTGTCTTGCACCTATCTAAAAGAGATCACATGTGTAGAAGGATCAAATGAACATGGCTAGCCCTAAGAATCAAGATCTAATTCAAAACTATACAAAAGTAGTTCATGATGGGTTTACCAATAGACATATCTTCGAGATTAAGGCAAAATCATAATGTTGCGACCTATGACACTACTCTAAGTTGCCTTAGCACACTTTCTCATGTCAAAATGACATTATGTTGCGTTGGCACTTAGGTAAAATAAATCACATGTCTAAAAGGATCAAATAAATAAGGCTAGCTTCAAGGATCAAGCTGTACTTTATAACTGAACCAAAGTAGTTCATGATAGGTTCACCAATAAACATATCTTCGAGATTAAGGCAAAGTCATAATGTTGCGACCTATGACACTACTCTAAGTTGACTTAGTACACTTTCTCATTTCAAAAATAAATTATGTTGTGTTCGACTTAAGGTAAAAGAAATCGCATGTGTAAAAAGATCATATAAACATGACTAGCCTGAAGGATCAAGCTCTAATTCATAACTATACAAAAGTAGTTCATGACGGGTTTAGCAATAGACACATCTTTGAGATTAATGCAAAATCATAATGTTGCAACTTATGACACTATTCTAAGTTGTCTTAGTACACTTTCTCATTTCAAAATGACATTATTTTTTCTTGCACCTATCTAAAAGAGATCACATGTGTAGAAGGATCAAATGAACATGGCTAGCCCTAAGAATCAAGATCTAATTCAAAACTATACAAAAGTAGTTCATGATGGGTTTACCAATAGACATATCTTCGAGATTAAGGCAAAATAATAATGTTGCGACCTATGACACTACTCTAAGTTGCCTTAGTATACTTTCTCATGTCAAAATGACATTATGTTTTGTTCCACTTAAGGTAAAAGAAATCACATGTGTTAAAAGATCATATGAACATGGCTAGCTTGAAGGATCAAGCTCTAATTCATAACTATACAAAAGTAGTTCATGACGGGTTTAGCAATAGACATATCTTTGAGATGAATGCAAAATCATAATGTTGCAACTTATGACACTACTCTAAGTTGACTTAGTACACTTTCTCATTTCAAAATGACATTATTTTTTCTTGCACCTATCTAAAAGAGATCACATGTGTAGAAGGATCAAATGAACATGGCTAGCCCTAAGAATCAAGATCTAATTCAAAACTATACAAAAGTAGTTCGTGACAGGTTCACCAATAGACATATCTTCGAGATTAAGGCAAAATCATAATGTTGCGACCTATGACACTACTCTAAGTTGCCTTAGCACACTTTCTCATGTCAAAATGACATTATGTTGCGTTGCACTTAGGTAAAATAAATCACATGTCTAAAAGGATCAAATAAATAAGGCTAGCTTCAAGGATCAAGCTGTACTTTATAACTGAACCAAAGTAGTTCGTGACAGGTTCACCAATAAACATATCTTCGAGATTAAGGCAAAATCATAATGTTGCGACCTATGACACTACTCTAAGTTGACTTAGTACACTTTCTCATTTCAAAAAGAAATTATGTTGTGTTCGACTTAAGGTAAAAGAAAACACATGTGTAAAAAGATCATATAAACATGACTAGCTTGAAGGATCAAGCTCTAATTCATAACTATACAAAAGTAGTTCATGACGGGTTTAGCAATAGACACATCTTTGAGATTAATGCAAAATAGTAATGTTGCAACTTATGACACTATTCTAAGTTGTCTTAGTACACTTTCTCATTTCAAAATGACATTATTTTGTCTTGCACCTATCTAAAAGAGATCACATGTGTAGAAGGATCAAATGAACATGGCTAGCCCTAAGAATCAAGATCTTATTCAAAACTATACAAAAGTAGTTCATGATGGGTTTACCAATAGACATATCTTCGAGATTAAGGCAAAATAATAATGTTGCGACCTATGACACTACTCTAAGTTGCCTTAGTATACTTTCTCATGTCAAAATGACATTATGTTTTGTTCCACTTAAGGTAAAAGAAATCACATGTGTTAAAAGATCATATGAACATGGCTAGCTTGAAGGATCAAGCTCTAATTCATAACTATACAAAAGTAGTTCATGACGGGTTTAGGAATAGACATATCTTTGAGATGAATGCAAAATCATAATGTTGCAACTTATGACACTACTCTAAGTTGTCTTAGTACACTTTCTCATTTCAAAATGACATTATTTTGTCTTGCACCTATCTAAAAGAGATCACATGTGTAGAAGGATCAAATGAACATGGCTAGCCCTAAGAATCAAGATCTAATTCAAAACTATACAAAAGTAGTTCATGATGGGTTTACCAATAGACATATCTTCGAGATTAAGGCAAAATAATAATGTTGCGACCTATGACACTACTCTAAGTTGCCTTAGTATACTTTCTCATGTCAAAATGACGTTATGTTTTGTTCCACTTAAGGTAAAAGAAATCACATGTGTTAAAAGATCATATGAACATGGCTAGCTTGAAGGATCAAGCTCTAATTCATAACTATACAAAAGTAGTTCATGACGGGTTTAGCAATAGACATATCTTTGAGATGAATGCAAAATCATAATGTTGCAACTTATGACACTACTCTAAGTTGTCTTAGTACACTTTCTCATTTCAAAATGACATTATTTTGTCTTGCACCTATCTAAAAGAGATCACATGTGTAGAAGGATCAAATGAACATGGCTAGCCCTAAGAATCAAGATCTAATTCAAAACTATACAAAAGTAGTTCATGATGGGTTTACCAATAGACATATCTTCGAGATTAAGGCAAAATCATAATGTTGCGACCTATGACACTACTCTAAGTTGCCTTAGCACACTTTCTCATGTCAAAATGACATTATGTTGCGTTGCACTTAGGTAAAATAAATCACATGTCTAAAAGGATCAAATAAATAAGGCTAGCTTCAAGGATCAAGCTGTACTTTATAACTGAACCAAAGTAGTTCGTGACAGGTTCACCAATAAACATATCTTCGAGATTAAGGCAAAATCATAATGTTGCGACCTATGACACTACTCTAAGTTGACTTAGTACACTTTCTCATTTCAAAAAGAAATTATGTTGTGTTCGACTTAAGGTAAAAGAAATCACATGTGTAAAAAGATCATATAAACATGACTAGCTTGAAGGATCAAGCTCTAATTCATAACTATACAAAAGTAGTTCATGACGGGTTTAGCAATAGACACATCTTTGAGATTAATGCAAAATCATAATGTTGCAACTTATGACACTATTCTAAGTTGTCTTAGTACACTTTCTCATTTCAAAATGACATTATTTTGTCTTGCACCTATCTAAAAGAGATCACATGTGTAGAAGGATCAAATGAACATGGCTAGCCCTAAGAATCAAGATCTAATTCAAAACTATACAAAAGTAGTTCATGATGGGTTTACCAATAGACATATCTTCGAGATTAAGGCAAAATTATAATGTTGCGACCTATGACACTACTCTAAGTTGCCTTAGCACACTTTCTCATGTCAAAATGACATTATGTTGCGTTGCACTTAGGTAAAATAAATCACATGTCTAAAAGGATCAAATAAATAAGGCTAGCTTCAAGGATCAAGCTGTACTTTATAACTGAACCAAAGTAGTTCGTGACAGGTTCACCAATAAACATATCTTCGAGATTAAGGCAAAGTCATAATGTTGCGACCTATGACACTACTTTAAGTTGACTTAATACACTTTCTCATTTCAAAAATAAATTATGTTGTGTTCGACTTAAGGTAAAAGAAATCACATGTGTAAAAAGATCATATAAACATGACTAGCCTGAAGGATCAAGCTCTAATTCATAACTATACAAAAGTAGTTCATGACGGGTTTAGCAATAGACACATCTTTGAGATTAATGCAAAATCATAATGTTGCAACTTATGACACTATTCTAAGTTGTCTTAGTACACTTTCTCATTTCAAAATGACATTATTTTTTCTTGCACCTATCTAAAAGAGATCACATGTGTAGAAGGATCAAATGAACATGGCTAGCCCTAAGAATCAAGATCTAATTCAAAACTATACAAAAGTAGTTCATGATGGGTTTACCAATAGACATATCTTCGAGATTAAGGCAAAATAATAATGTTGCGACCTATGACACTACTCTAAGTTGCCTTAGTATACTTTCTCATGTCAAAATGACATTATGTTTTGTTCCACTTAAGGTAAAAGAAATCACATGTGTTAAAAGATCATATGAACATGGCTAGCTTGAAGGATCAAGCTCTAATTCATAACTATACAAAAGTAGTTCATGACGGGTTTAGCAATAGACATATCTTTGAGATGAATGCAAAATCATAATGTTGCAACTTATGACACTACTCTAAGTTGTCTTAGTACACTTTCTCATTTCAAAATGACATTATTTTGTCTTGCACCTATCTAAAAGAGATCACATGTGTAGAAGGATCAAATGGAAATGGCCAGCCCTAAGAATCAAGATCTAATTCAAAACTATACAAAAGTAGTTCGTGACAGGTTCACCAATAGACATATCTTCGAGATTAAGGCAAAATCATAATGTTGCGACCTATGACACTACTTTAAGTTGACTTAGTACACTTTCTCATTTCAAAAAGAAATTATGTTGTGTTCGACTTAAGGTAAAAGAAATCACATGTGTAAAAAGATCATATAAACATGACTAGCTTGAAGGATCAAGCTCTAATTCATAACTATACAAAAGTAGTTCATGACGGGTTTAGCAATAGACACATCTTTGAGATTAATGCAAAATCATAATGTTGCAACTTATGACACTATTCTAAGTTGTCTTAGTACACTTTCTCATTTCAAAATGACATTATTTTGTCTTGCACCTATCTAAAAGAGATCACATGTGTAGAAGGATCAAATGAACATGGCTAGCCCTAAGAATCAAGATCTAATTCAAAACTATACAAAAGTAGTTCATGATGGGTTTACCAATAGACATATCTTCGAGATTAAGGCAAAATCATAATGTTGCGACCTATGACACTACTCTAAGTTGCCTTAGCACACTTTCTCATGTCAAAATGACATTATGTTGCGTTGCACTTAGGTAAAATAAATCACATGTCTAAAAGGATCAAATAAATAAGGCTAGCTTCAAGGATCAAGCTGTACTTTATAACTGAACCAAAGTAGTTCGTGATAGGTTCAACAATAAACATATCTTCGAGATTAAGGCAAAGTCATAATGTTGCGACCTATGACACTACTCTAAGTTGACTTAGTACACTTTCTCATTTCAAAAATAAATTATGTTGTGTTCGACTTAAGGTAAAAGAAATCGCATGTGTAAAAAGATCATATAAACATGACTAGCCTGAAGGATCAAGCTCTAATTCATAACTATACAAAAGTAGTTCATGACGGGTTTAGCAATAGACACATCTTTGAGATTAATGCAAAATCATAATGTTGCAACTTATGACACTATTCTAAGTTGTCTTAGTACACTTTCTCATTTCAAAATGACATTATTTTTTCTTGCACCTATCTAAAAGAGATCACATGTGTAGAAGGATCATATAAATAAGGCTAGCTTCAAGGATCAAGCTCTACTTTATAACTGAACAAAAGTAGTTCATGATGGGTTTACCAAAAAACATATCTTCGAGATTAAAGCAAAATCATAATGTTGCGAACTATGACACTACTCTAAGCTGCCTTAGTATACTTTCTCATGTCAAAATGACGTTATGTTTTGTTCCACTTAAGGTAAAAGAAATCACATGTGTTAAAAGATCATATGAACATGGCTAGCTTGAAGGATCAAGCTCTAATTCATAACTATACAAAAGTAGTTGATGACGGGTTTAGCAATAGACATATCTTTGAGATGAATGCAAAATCATAATGTTGCAACTTATGACACTACTCTAAGTTGTCTTAGTACACTTTCTCATTTCAAAATGACATTATTTTGTCTTGCACCTATCTAAAAGAGATCACATGTGTAGAAGGATCAAATGAACATGGCTAGCCCTAAGAATCAAGATCTAATTCAAAACTATACAAAAGTAGTTCGTGACAGGTTCACCAATAGACATATCTTCGAGATTAAGGCAAAATCATAATGTTGCGACCTATGACACTACTTTAAGTTGACTTAGTACACTTTCTCATTTCAAAAAGAATTTATGTTGTGTTCGACTTAAGGTAAAAGAAATCACATATGTAAAAAGATCATATAAACATGATTAGCTTGAAGGATCAAGCTCTAATTCATAACTATACAAAAGTAGTTCATGACGGGTTTAGCAATAGACACATCTTTGAGATTAATGCAAAATCATAATGTTGCAACTTATGACACTATTCTAAGTTGTCTTAGTACACTTTCTCATTTCAAAATGACATTATTTTTTCTTGCACCTATCTAAAAGAGATCACATGTGTAGAAGGATCAAATGAACATGGCTAGCCCTAAGAATCAAGATCTAATTCAAAACTATACAAAAGTAGTTCATGATGGGTTTACCAATAGACATATCTTCGAGATTAAGGCAAAATAATAATGTTGCGACCTATGACACTACTCTAAGTTTCCTTAGTATACTTTCTCAAGTCAAAATGACATTATGTTTTGTTCCACTTAAGGTAAAAGATATCACATGTGTTAAAAGATCATATGAACATGGCTAGCTTGAAGGATCAAGCTCTAATTCATAACTATACAAAAGTAGTTCATGACGGGTTTAGCAATAGACATATCTTTGAGATGAATGCAAAATCATAATGTTGCAACTTATGACACTACTCTAAGTTGTCTTAGTACACTTTCTCATTTCAAAATGACATTATTTTGTCTTGCACCTATCTAAAAGAGATCACATGTGTAGAAGGATCAAATGAACATGGCTAGCCCTAAGAATCAAGATCTAATTCAAAACTATACAAAAGTAGTTCATGATGGGTTTACCAATAGACATATCTTCGAGATTAAGGCAAAATAATAATGTTGCGACCTATGACACTATTCTAAGTTGCCTTAGTATACTTTCTCATGTCAAAATGACGTTATGTTTTGTTCCACTTAAGGTAAAAGAAATCACATGTGTTAAAAGATCATATGAACATGGCTAGCTTGAAGGATCAAGCTCTAATTCATAACTATACAAAAGTAGTTGATGACGGGTTTAGCAATAGACATATCTTTGAGATGAATGCAAAATCATAATGTTGCAACTTATGACACTACTCTAAGTTGTCTTAGTACACTTTCTCATTTCAAAATGACATTATTTTGTCTTGCACCTATCTAAAAGAGATCACATGTGTAGAAGGATCAAATGAACATAGCTAGCCCTAAGAATCAAGATCTAATTCAAAACTATACAAAAGTAGTTCATGATGGGTTTACCAATAGACATATCTTCGAGATTAAGGCAAAATCATAATGTTGCGACCTATGACACTACTCTAAGTTGCCTTAGCACACTTTCTCATGTCAAAATGACATTATGTTGCGTTGCACTTAGGTAAAATAAATCACATGTCTAAAAGGATCAAATAAATAAGGCTAGCTTCAAGGATCAAGCTGTACTTTATAACTGAACCAAAGTAGTTCGTGACAGGTTCACCAATAAACATATCTTCGAGATTAAGGCAAAATCATAATGTTGCGACCTATGACACTACTCTAAGTTGACTTAGTACACTTTCTCATTTCAAAAAGAAATTATGTTGTGTTCGACTTAAGGTAAAAGAAATCACATGTGTAAAAAGATCATATAAACATGACTAGCTTGAAGGATCAAGCTCTAATTCATAACTATACAAAAGTAGTTCATGACGGGTTTAGCAATAGACACATCTTTGAGATTAATGCAAAATCATAATGTTGCAACTTATGACACTATTCTAAGTTGTTTTAGTACACTTTCTCATTTCAAAATGACATTATTTTTTCTTGCACCTATCTAAAAGAGATCACATGTGTAGAAGGATCAAATGAACATGGCTAGCCCTAAGAATCAAGATCTAATTCAAAACTATACAAAAGTAGTTCATGATGGGTTTACCAATAGACATATCTTCGAGATTAAGGCAAAATAATAATGTTGCGACCTATGACACTACTCTAAGTTTCCTTAGTATACTTTCTCAAGTCAAAATGACATTATGTTTTGTTCCACTTAAGGTAAAAGATATCACATGTGTTAAAAGATCATATGAACATGGCTAGCTTGAAGGATCAAGCTCTAATTCATAACTATACAAAAGTAGTTGATGACGGGTTTAGCAATAGACATATCTTTGAGATGAATGCAAAATCATAATGTTGCAACTTATGACACTACTCTAAGTTGTCTTAGTACACTTTCTCATTTCAAAATGACATTATTTTGTCTTGCACCTATCTAAAAGAGATCACATGTGTAGAAGGATCAAATGAACATAGCTAGCCCTAAGAATCAAGATCTAATTCAAAACTATACAAAAGTAGTTCATGATGGGTTTACCAATAGACATATCTTCGAGATTAAGGCAAAATCATAATGTTGCGACCTATGACACTACTCTAAGTTGCCTTAGCACACTTTCTCATGTCAAAATGACATTATGTTGCGTTGCACTTAGGTAAAATAAATCACATGTCTAAAAGGATCAAATAAATAAGGCTAGCTTCAAGGATCAAGCTGTACTTTATAACTGAACCAAAGTAGTTCGTGACAGGTTCACCAATAAACATATCTTCGAGATTAAGGCAAAATCATAATGTTGCGACCTATGACACTACTCTAAGTTGACTTAGTACACTTTCTCATTTCAAAAAGAAATTATGTTGTGTTCGACTTAAGGTAAAAGAAATCACATGTGTAAAAAGATCATATAAACATGACTAGCTTGAAGGATCAAGCTCTAATTCATAACTATACAAAAGTAGTTCATGACGGGTTTAGCAATAGACACATCTTTGAGATTAATGCAAAATCATAATGTTGCAACTTATGACACTATTCTAAGTTGTTTTAGTACACTTTCTCATTTCAAAATGACATTATTTTTTCTTGCACCTATCTAAAAGAGATCACATGTGTAGAAGGATCAAATGAACATGGCTAGCCCTAAGAATCAAGATCTAATTCAAAACTATACAAAAGTAGTTCATGATGGGTTTACCAATAGACATATCTTCGAGATTAAGGCAAAATAATAATGTTGCGACCTATGACACTACTCTAAGTTTCCTTAGTATACTTTCTCAAGTCAAAATGACATTATGTTTTGTTCCACTTAAGGTAAAAGATATCACATGTGTTAAAAGATCATATGAACATGGCTAGCTTGAAGGATCAAGCTCTAATTCATAACTATACAAAAGTAGTTCATGACGGGTTTAGCAATAGACATATCTTTGAGATGAATGCAAAATCATAATGTTGCAACTTATGACACTACTCTAAGTTGTCTTAGTACACTTTCTCATTTCAAAATGACATTATTTTGTCTTGCACCTATCTAAAAGAGATCACATGTGTAGAAGGATCAAATGAACATGGCTAGCCCTAAGAATCAAGATCTAATTCAAAACTATACAAAAGTAGTTCATGATGGGGTTTACCAATAGACATATCTTCGAGATTAAGGCAAAATAATAATGTTGCGACCTATGACACTATTCTAAGTTGCCTTAGTATACTTTCTCATGTCAAAATGACGTTATGTTTTGTTCCACTTAAGGTAAAAGAAATCACATGTGTTAAAAGATCATATGAACATGGCTAGCTTGAAGGATCAAGCTCTAATTCATAACTATACAAAAGTAGTTGATGACGGGTTTAGCAATAGACATATCTTTGAGATGAATGCAAAATCATAATGTTGCAACTTATGACACTACTCTAAGTTGTCTTAGTACACTTTCTCATTTCAAAATGACATTATTTTGTCTTGCACCTATCTAAAAGAGATCACATGTGTAGAAGGATCAAATGAACATGGCTAGCCCTAAGAATCAAGATCTAATTCAAAACTATACAAAAGTAGTTCATGATGGGTTTACCAATAGACATATCTTCGAGATTAAGGCAAAATAATAATGTTGCGACCTATGACACTATTCTAAGTTGCCTTAGTATACTTTCTCATGTCAAAATGACGTTATGTTTTGTTCCACTTAAGGTAAAAGAAATCACATGTGTTAAAAGATCATATGAACATGGCTAGCTTGAAGGATCAAGCTCTAATTCATAACTATACAAAAGTAGTTGATGACGGGTTTAGCAATAGACATATCTTTGAGATGAATGCAAAATCATAATGTTGCAACTTATGACACTACTCTAAGTTGTCTTAGTACACTTTCTCATTTCAAAATGACATTATTTTGTCTTGCACCTATCTAAAAGAGATCACATGTGTAGAAGGATCAAATGAACATGGCTAGCCCTAAGAATCAAGATCTAATTCAAAACTATACAAAAGTAGTTCATGATGGGTTTACCAATAGACATATCTTCGAGATTAAGGCAAAATCATAATGTTGCGACCTATGACACTACTCTAAGTTGCCTTAGCACACTTTCTCATGTCAAAATGACATTATGTTGCGTTGCACTTAGGTAAAATAAATCACATGTCTAAAAGGATCAAATAAATAAGGCTAGCTTCAAGGATCAAGCTGTACTTTATAACTGAACCAAAGTAGTTCGTGACAGGTTCACCAATAAACATATCTTCGAGATTAAGGCAAAATCATAATGTTGCGACCTATGACACTACTCTAAGTTGACTTAGTACACTTTCTCATTTCAAAAAGAAATTATGTTGTGTTCGACTTAAGGTAAAAGAAATCACATGTGTAAAAAGATCATATAAACATGACTAGCTTGAAGGATCAAGCTCTAATTCATAACTATACAAAAGTAGTTCATGACGGGTTTAGCAATAGACACATCTTTGAGATTAATGCAAAATCATAATGTTGCAACTTATGACACTATTCTAAGTTGTCTTAGTACACTTTCTCATTTCAAAATGACATTATTTTTTCTTGCACCTATCTAAAAGAGATCACATGTGTAGAAGGATCAAATGAACATGGCTAGCCCTAAGAATCAAGATCTAATTCAAAACTATACAAAAGTAGTTCATGATGGGTTTACCAATAGACATATCTTCGAGATTAAGGCAAAATAATAATGTTGCGACCTATGACACTACTCTAAGTTTCCTTAGTATACTTTCTCAAGTCAAAATGACATTATGTTTTGTTCCACTTAAGGTAAAAGATATCACATGTGTTAAAAGATCATATGAACATGGCTAGCTTGAAGGATCAAGCTCTAATTCATAACTATACAAAAGTAGTTCATGACGGGTTTAGCAATAGACATATCTTTGAGATGAATGCAAAATCATAATGTTGCAACTTATGACACTACTCTAAGTTGTCTTAGTACACTTTCTCATTTCAAAATGACATTATTTTGTCTTGCACCTATCTAAAAGAGATCACATGTGTAGAAGGATCAAATGAACATGGCTAGCCCTAAGAATCAAGATCTAATTCAAAACTATACAAAAGTAGTTCATGATTGGTTTACCAATAGACATATCTTCGAGATTAAGGCAAAATAATAATGTTGCGACCTATGACACTACTCTAAGTTGCCTTAGTATACTTTCTCATGTCAAAATGACGTTATGTTTTGTTCCACTTAAGGTAAAAGAAATCACATGTGTTAAAAGATCATATGAACATGGCTAGCTTGAAGGATCAAGCTCTAATTCATAACTATACAAAAGTAGTTCATGACGGGTTTAGCAATAGACATATCTTTGAGATGAATGCAAAATCATAATGTTGCAACTTATGACACTACTCTAAGTTGTCTTAGTACACTTTCTCATTTCAAAATGACATTATTTGTCTTGCACCTATCTAAAAGAGATCACATGTGTAGAAGGATCAAATGAACATGGCTAGCCCTAAGAATCAAGATCTAATTCAAAACTATACAAAAGTAGTTCATGATGGGTTTACCAATAGACATATCTTCGAGATTAAGGCAAAATCATAATGTTGCGACCTATGACACTACTCTAAGTTGCCTTAGCACACTTTCTCATGTCAAAATGACATTATGTTGCGTTGCACTTAGGTAAAATAAATCACATGTCTAAAAGGATCAAATAAATAAGGCTAGCTTCAAGGATCAAGCTGTACTTTATAACTGAACCAAAGTAGTTCGTGACAGGTTCACCAATAAACATATCTTCGAGATTAAGGCAAAATCATAATGTTGCGACCTATGACACTACTCTAAGTTGACTTAGTACACTTTCTCATTTCAAAAAGAAATTATGTTGTGTTCGACTTAAGGTAAAAGAAATCACATGTGTAAAAAGATCATATAAACATGACTAGCTTGAAGGATCAAGCTCTAATTCATAACTATACAAAAGTAGTTCATGACGGGTTTAGCAATAGACACATCTTTGAGATTAATGCAAAATCATAATGTTGCAACTTATGACACTATTCTAAGTTGTCTTAGTACACTTTCTCATTTCAAAATGACATTATTTTGTCTTGCACCTATCTAAAAGAGATCACATGTGTAGAAGGATCAAATGAACATGGCTAGCCCTAAGAATCAAGATCTAATTCAAAACTATACAAAAGTAGTTCATGATGGGTTTACCAATAGACATATCTTCGAGATTAAGGCAAAATAATAATGTTGCGACCTATGACACTATTCTAAGTTGCCTTAGTATACTTTCTCATGTCAAAATGACGTTATGTTTTGTTCCACTTAAGGTAAAAGAAATCACATGTGTTAAAAGATCATATGAACATGGCTAGCTTGAAGGATCAAGCTCTAATTCATGACTATACAAAAGTAGTTGATGACGGGTTTAGCAATAGACATATCTTTGAGATGAATGCAAAATCATAATGTTGCAACTTATGACACTACTATAAGTTGTCTTAGTACACTTTCTCATTTCAAAATGACATTATTTTGTCTTGCACCTATCTAAAAGAGATCACATGTGTAGAAGGATCAAATGAACATGGCTAGCCCTAAGAATCAAGATCTAATTCAAAACTATACAAAAGTAGTTCATGATGGGTTTACCAATAGACATATCTTCGAGATTAAGGCAAAATCATAATGTTGCGACCTATGACACTACTCTAAGTTGCCTTAGCACACTTTCTCATGTCAAAATGACATTATGTTGCGTTGCACTTAGGTAAAATAAATCACATGTCTAAAAGGATCAAATAAATAAGGCTAGCTTCAAGGATCAAGCTGTACTTTATAACTGAACCAAAGTAGTTCGTGACAGGTTCACCAATAAACATATCTTCGAGATTAAGGCAAAATCATAATGTTGCGACCTATGACACTACTCTAAGTTGACTTAGTACACTTTCTCATTTCAAAAAGAAATTATGTTGTGTTCGACTTAAGGTAAAAGAAATCACATGTGTAAAAAGATCATATAAACATGACTAGCTTGAAGGATCAAGCTCTAATTCATAACTATACAAAAGTAGTTCATGACGGGTTTAGCAATAGACACATCTTTGAGATTAATGCAAAATAGTAATGTTGCAACTTATGACACTATTCTAAGTTGTCTTAGTACACTTTCTCATTTCAAAATGACATTATTTTGTCTTGCACCTATCTAAAAGAGATCACATGTGTAGAAGGATCAAATGAACATGGCTAGCCCTAAGAATCAAGATCTAATTCAAAACTATACAAAAGTAGTTCATGATGGGTTTACCAATAGACATATCTTCGAGATTAAGGCAAAATAATAATGTTGCGACCTATGACACTACTCTAAGTTGCCTTAGTATACTTTCTCATGTCAAAATGACATTATGTTTTGTTCCACTTAAGGTAAAAGAAATCACATGTGTTAAAAGATCATATGAACATGGCTAGCTTGAAGGATCAAGCTCTAATTCATAACTATACAAAAGTAGTTCATGACGGGTTTAGGAATAGACATATCTTTGAGATGAATGCAAAATCATAATGTTGCAACTTATGACACTACTCTAAGTTGTCTTAGTACACTTTCTCATTTCAAAATGACATTATTTTGTCTTGCACCTATCTAAAAGAGATCACATGTGTAGAAGGATCAAATGAACATGGCTAGCCCTAAGAATCAAGATCTAATTCAAAACTATACAAAAGTAGTTCATGATGGGTTTACCAATAGACATATCTTCGAGATTAAGGCAAAATAATAATGTTGCGACCTATGACACTACTCTAAGTTGCCTTAGTATACTTTCTCATGTCAAAATGACGTTATGTTTTGTTCCACTTAAGGTAAAAGAAATCACATGTGTTAAAAGATCATATGAACATGGCTAGCTTGAAGGATCAAGCTCTAATTCATAACTATACAAAAGTAGTTGATGACGGGTTTAGCAATAGACATATCTTTGAGATGAATGCAAAATCATAATGTTGCAACTTATGACACTACTCTAAGTTGTCTTAGTACACTTTCTCATTTCAAAATGACATTATTTTGTCTTGCACCTATCTAAAAGAGATCACATGTGTAGAAGGATCAAATGAACATGGCTAGCCCTAAGAATCAAGATCTAATTCAAAACTATACAAAAGTAGTTCATGATGGGTTTACCAATAGACATATCTTCGAGATTAAGGCAAAGTCATAATGTTGCGACCTATGACACTACTCTAAGTTGACTTAGTACACTTTCTCATTTCAAAATGACATTATTTTGTCTTGCACCTATCTAAAAGAGATCACATGTGTAGAAGGATCAAATGAACATGGCTAGCCCTAAGAATCAAGATCTAATTCAAAACTATACAAAAGTAGTTCATGATGGGTTTACCAATAGACATATCTTCGAGATTAAGGCAAAATAATAATGTTGCGACCTATGACACTACTCTAAGTTGCCTTAGTATACTTTCTCATGTCAAAATGACGTTATGTTTTGTTCCACTTAAGGTAATAGAAATCACATGTGTTAAATGATCATATGAACATGGCTAGCTTGAAGGAGCAAGCTCTAATTCATAACTATACAAAAGTAGTTCATGACGGGTTTAGCAATAGACACATCTTTGAGATTAATGCAAAATCATAATGTTGCAACTTATGACACTACTCTAAGTTGTCTTAGTACACTTTCTCATTTCAAAATGACATTATTTTGTCTTGCACCTATCTAAAAGAGATCACATGTGTAGAAGGATCAAATGAACATGGCTAGCCCTAAGAATCAAGATCTAATTCAAAACTATACAAAAGTAGTTCATGATGGGTTTACCAATAGACATATCTTCGAGATTAAGGCAAAATAATAATGTTGCGACCTATGACACTACTCTAAGTTGCCTTAGTATACTTTCTCATGTCAAAATGACGTTATGTTTTGTTCCACTTAAGGTAAAAGAAATCACATGTGTTAAATGATCATATGAACATGGCTAGCTTGAAGGATCAAGCTCTAATTCATAACTATACAAAAGTAGTTCATGACGGGTTTAGCAATAGACATATCTTTGAGATGAATGCAAAATCATAATGTTGCAACTTATGACACTACTCTAAGTTGTCTTAGTACACTTTCTCATTTCAAAATGACATTATTTTGTCTTGCACCTATCTAAAAGAGATCACATGTGTAGAAGGATCAAATGGAAATGGCTAGCCCTAAGAATCAAGATCTAATTCAAAACTATACAAAAGTAGTTCGTGACAGGTTCACCAATAGACATATCTTCGAGATTAAGGCAAAATCATAATGTTGCGACCTATGACACTACTTTAAGTTGACTTAGTACACTTTCTCATTTCAAAAAGAAATTATGTTGTGTTCGACTTAAGGTAAAAGAAATCACATGTGTAAAAAGATCATATAAACATGACTAGCTTGAAGGATCAAGCCCTAATTCATAACTATACAAAAGTAGTTCATGACGGGTTTAGCAATAGACACATCTTTGAGATTAATGCAAAATCATAATGTTGCAACTTATGACACTATTCTAAGTTGTCTTAGTACACTTTCTCATTTCAAAATGACATTATTTTGTCTTGCACCTATCTAAAAGAGATCACATGTGTAGAAGGATCAAATGAACATGGCTAGCCCTAAGAATCAAGATC
>JAKUCM010009264.1:0-16905 GCA_023374145.1 Lepidium sativum | reverse complement strand
GATATTGGACCCTCTTGCGTTTTTTATACCTAAATTGTAAATTAGGTTAAAAGTGTTTTATCATAGGACTTTAGCCTCTATCAAATTTAATAAGAAACCTTTAACTCTAAATAACCCAAGGACAACTTCAATATAATGTTGTGAACCAATATTAGGCTTTCGATATTTTTATGGTACTTCATCACCCGGCAAAGGAAAACATCACGGACTAACTTGTAAACACATAAAATGATTCAGCAGAAGCTAAAGGTTTTCTTATTCCAAAGCAGAAAGAGTACAATTTACTTATTCGTACGTATTATATAGATAAGAACACATCACGATAGGCTATTTGAGAGCAGATGAGTCAGAGCCTTTAGGGACCATTGGGACAGCGACATGGGCAACATGAACCAGGTGGAGCAGGTGCGCAACATGCACACATTGGACACATGCGAATTGGTGGTGACGGTGCCATCAGCTTACGCCCTCCACCTTTCCCATTCAGAAAACAAAAATCCACCTTAGCATAAGGAAACCGAGAAAGTCTGTGTGATACTCAGAGATTAATTAGCGTACCTTCTAATTGCATATCAGCTGATTGACATGGAAGTATTGGAGACAATACCAACGCGAGTACAAGAACATATAGGAGGACGTAGGATCTTGATGACTCGGTTTTCATTGCAGCTTCAAGATGTGTGGATGTGAAAATGTTATTCAGCTAAACCAATTTGCTGTTGAATATTGAAACCATGGTTATATGATGTTTATATAGCCAGAGGAGATAATAGAAGTAGACGGAAACAAGTTGGCCAATAATAGGACTTAGCAATTAGATAATGTAGATATTAAATCTAGATATCATTGACCAATATAAGGCTTGCTTTTGATTTCACACGGTAATTGAAGTTGCTATTAATGCGATTGGTTGACATTGATAAATAAAGTATTATCGTGTTATATGAGTCTATTGACTCATCGAATTTTGTTTTGTTTATTTGATAGTATTTCATTCACTTAGTTATCCATAGAATTTTGATTTCAAACTTAATAGTATTAGGTTAACATGTAGTCAAAGTTGAACTTGTATCATGTATTTGAAAACTTGACTTTCTATTGATTTAAAGTTTCTTGGGACACCTAGGTTGATGAGTCCCGACCTATCGGACCAAACGCAGACAACGAAATAGCCGAAAGATTCAGCCGCGGAACACAAGGACCAATCCGAGCACCGACCATTGACCCAAGGATCACCACTATGTCCAAGACAGCTGTCCGGAATACGCAAACAAAGTGCAACCTGTACGGGACCGAGTTCCTAAAGTTGTATGATCCTCGATCATACGACCAGCCCAACCACGACCCGAAGGAGGTTATCCGATCGGTCTTCACCATCTCAAGGTGAAGACCCTAAGCCGTTAAGGAAGCTAGGCACTCTTTTTCCTCACCTTGGTTTTGTCCCAAGTGGTTTCCCAAGGGAGGTTTTAACGAGGCCATGAACTTAGCGCATGGGCGCACAACTCGGCTTGCCGCGTCCATCTCTATCTTTATTTCTAGCCGTTAGGTTGTACGGACCTTTATTCCGCGTCTTTATGCCCACGTGTCTAGGGCTTCCTTTCTTTTGTCTTTCCTATAAAAGGGACCCTTGTGTGTTAATTTAGAGGTTAGCCTCTTTGAATGAAATCAGTTTTATCCCTCTCGTTGCGTGAGACTCGCACCGAAACCCTTAGTCGTCGTTGAACCGGGTTCCCGGCGGCTAAGTAGACCGAATCGTGAGTAGAGCCACCACTCACGTCTTGTCTCTCGATCCATCAGTCCCTCTTTTCCCCTTATCCCTCGTGTCCATCCCTCGGAGATCTCGGTTGCCACTAAACCGAGTCTCAAAACTATCATTTTCCATCTTTCCGTCTTTTTCCCGAATATTTCCCTCTTTACCGACACCAATGATCGAACCCAAAACCCCTCCGTGACCCTTGTGACGCATCAATTTTTGGTGTCAGAGCCGAAGATTCCCCACGGTTGTGTCTTTCCTTCTCTTTTCTTCTTTGCGTTTGGTTTTTTTGTTTCAAGTGTACTTTTCTCTTCGCTTTCGTTATTTCGGTGGAAAAATCGCTTCCTTTGTGTTGTTTCTGTGCTGGTTGTGTTTGCAAAGTTGAAGTCTTGTTCCGATTTTATTTCAATCGCTTTAAATCGCCCTTGTTTCGGTTTTTCCTTTGAAGATTTCCGAGAAATTTCTTTAGCTTTGCGTTTGTGTGCTTGAGGTTTCGCTTTTGGTTCTGTCGTTTCCGTGATTTAGATCGAAAAAGTTGTTTGCGTTTGGTGTCAAATCTGTTAGTGGTGGCCTTGAAACCCATCGTGAGCCGGCGACGTCATACTCGTTTGTCGCCTAACTCGTCGATTGGCGGCTTTCCCTCTTTCTCTCTCCAATCATTGACCACTTTAACTTTTTGACCATCTTCTCTCTCCAATCATTAGCTGTCAACTTTTTGAATTTCAAAAACGATCCTACTTTATCCACTCACCACGTGTTTATCTTTTCGCAGGTAGGACGCGCAGCCGCAAACCGTACAGCCGCAGTCCCGGAATTGTACGGCCCAACCACCGTCCGTACCCACCGTCCATACTTCTCTTTCCGGCGACCCTCCGCCGACGTTCCAACTTTCCGGTACACCGGAATCTGTACGGCGTCCGTACAATTCTTCCGGTACACCAGAATCCGTACGACCATCCGTACTATGGCCGCTCAAGATCCACCCATGGTTCCGCCTCCCCCACCCGAGCTCAGAGCCGTCCTTCTGCAGATCCAGACCCAACTAGGCCAGATCGATGAACGCCTCAACCGCCTCGAGATCGCTTGGCCAGTCGCCCCGCAGGTACCTCTGCACCGTAAACCACGAGTCCCTTTTCCTCCCGGCCAGGAACCTGATCAAGGATAAGTGGAAGATTATTCAACAGAGGAAGACCTAGACTACCCGAGGCGAAGACAACCCCGGCGAGACGAACACCGACCCATGGGTCCAAACCAAGTCGGACCATCCTACAAGCTGTCCGTGCCCACCTTCGCGGGTAAGGTTCGACCCGGAAGCTTACTTGCAATGGGAATGTCGCATGGATAAAGTCTTCTCATGCTACTCATATCCGGATCAACGTCAAGTTACCTTTGCCGCAGCCCAACTCACGGATCACGCCCTTAGATGGTGGGATCGGGACGTCGACGACCGAAGAAGGAACTATGAGCGTCCCATACTACAGCCGCGACTTGCAAAGACGTTTTAGGAGACTCACCCAAGGAACAAAAAGTGTTGAAGAATATTTTGAAGAGTTTGAGAACTTAAGAAACCGGTTTCAACTTGAAGAGACCGAAGAAACACTAATGGCTCAGTTTCTCGATGGCATGAATGTCGAAGATACAACGTCTTTGAAGAAATGATGCACCTAGCCGTCCAAGTGGAGCAACAAATTAAAAGGAAGAATGTTATTGCCCCTCGGACCAGAGGCCAAGGATTTCCGAGCTGGACCCCGAACACGTCTCCCTCCCAAGGAAACAGCCGTGGAGCTGAGAAGCTGAAAGCCGTTCACATATATTCCCGCTTCAAGCCCCGCGAGAACAACACCAATCTGCGACCCGAGTCGCGTCCTCAACCCGTTGATGTAAGAACTTTGGATATCGAGTGTTTCAAGTGCCGAGGACGTGGTCACTATGCTCTAGACTGCCCAAACCAGCGGAACATGACCCTTACAGTAGCAAATGACTATGAGTCCCAAGACGAGGCCGACGACCCGCAAGTTCTTTCCGAGGAGGCCGAAGCTGAAAAGACTATAGCCGAGCCAGAAGTCGGAAAGCTCCTCATGATCCACCGTGTTCTCAGTGCCAGCCCAACACCAGAAGAGTCCAATCAGTGCGACAATATCTTTCACACCCGATGCATGGTAAGCGGGAAGGTGTGTGGCTTGATCATCGACGGGGGCTCATGTACTAATGTCGCGAGCTCCTACATGGTCAAGAAACTCTCTCTCACAATCACACCCCACCCAAAACCGTATAGGCTTAAATGGTTGAATAATAAATCAATGATCAATATCTCCAAACAAGTTTTGGTTGCATTCAATGTGGGGCCTTATAAGGACCAAGTCCTATGTGATGTCGTGCCGATGCAAGCCAGTCACCTTCTGTTAGGTAGGCCTTGGAAATTTGACAAGAAAACATCCCACTGTGGCCACACCAACCAGTATCATTTCATTCATGATAAGAGACGCATGTGTTTTAAGCCGTTAACACCCGCCCAAGTGAATGAGTTGCAATCAAACATGACTAAGGATCCGGACCTAAAAACGAATCTTTTGATTAATGTTGGGGATATTAGGAGGTCTCTTAGAGATTCCTCTTGTCATGTTTTACTAATGGTTTTTAAGGAGTTGTTGTCCATAGATAAGGAAGACGCATTCATCCCAGAAGCTATCAAGGAGCTCATAAGCCGCTTCCAGGATGTCTTTTCCGAAGAACTATCCCACGGCTTACCACAAATTCGGGGAATTGAGCATCAGATAGACCTCATACCGGGAGCCCAACTGCCCAATCGAGCTGCGTATAGGGTCAACCCCACCGAGACCAAGGAACTAGAAAAGCAAGTCGGGGAACTTATGAAGCAGGGATATGTGCGTGAAAGTCTTAGCCCTTGTGCCATCCCGGTTCTTTTGGTATCTAAGAAGGATGGTTCATGGAGGATGTATTTTGATTGCCGAGCCGTTAACAATATCACCGTAAAATATAGACATCATATACCGCGGTTGGATGACATGTTAGATGAGCTTGATGGGGCAAACATTTTCACCAAGATCGACCTCAAGAGCGGGTACCATCAAGTAAGAATGAAGGAAGGTGATGAATGGAAGACAACCTTCAAAACCAAGCAAGACCTCTACGAATGGCTGGTCATGGCGTTCGGCCTGTCCAACGCCCCGTCCACCTTCATGCGTCTAATGAATCACGTACTCCGACCCTTTATCAATAAATTTGTAGTGGTTTATTTTGATGATATCCTCATATACAACCGCGACCTTGAGAACCATTTGATGCATCTTCATTCTGTTTTGACAACATTTCGAGAAGAAAAACTTTACGCTAACTTCAAGAAGTGTGTCTTTGGTACTAACGAGTTGGTTTTTCTAGGGTTTGTTGTAAGTGCGCAGGGGCTCCGAGTAGATCAAGAGAAGATAAAGGCTATTGAAGAGTGGGCCACCCCAAAAACTGTGAGCCAAGTTAGGAGTTTTCACGACCTGGCCAGTTTTTACCGGCGGTTCGTTATAGACTTTAGCACAGTAGCCGCGACCCTTACAGCCATAACCAAGAAGAATGAGGAGTTCACATGGGGGGCAGCACAAGAGAACTCTTTCAGGGAACTCAATAAGAGATTGACCCAGGCCCCACTCCTCGTCCTACCTAATTTCGAGAAGACCTTTGAAGTGGAGTGCGACGCGTCCGACATCGGAATAGGAGCTGTTCTAACCCAAGGAGGCAAACCTGTGGCCTATTTCAGTGAAAAGCTTCATGGCCCTACCTTGAATTACCCAACCTACGACAAGGAGCTTTATGCCTTGGTCCGAGCCATGGAGACCTGGAAACACTACCTCCTCCTCGGGAATTCGTGATTCACACGGATCATGAGACTCTAAAACATCTCCGCGGCCAGACCAACCTCAAGAAGAGGCATGCCAAGTGGCTAGAATTTATTGAAGCCTTCCTTTACGTCATCAAGTACAAGAAAGGCAAAGAGAACATAATGGCCGATGCTTTATCAAGGAGACATGCCTTAATCACGACCATGGAAGCAAGAATCCTAGGCTTTGAAGGAATCAAGGGAACCTATGAGACGGACCCAGAATTCAGGGCCAGCTACAAGGAGCACGAAAAAGGGGTATATTCTCAATTTTATATCTCTGATGGGTTTCTTTTCCGAGAACGCAGTTTGTGCATCCCGGCCGGCTCCATCCGGACACTCTTGCTACAAGAAGCCCACGGTGGCGGCCTCACCGGCCATTTCGGAGTCACCAAAACTCTAGAGGTCCTCAAAGAGCATTTCTACTGGCCCAAGATGAAGCGCATGGTGGAAAAGTTTGTAGGGCGCTGCATCACTTGTCGGACAGCTAAGTCCACGCCGCGACCCCACGGGTTATATAAACCTCTTCTGATTCCGAATGGACCTTATATTGATTTATCGATGGATTTTGTGCTTGGACTGCCTAACTGCTATCGCCAAGGATGCTAATTTTATGGTTGTTGACAGGTTTTTCAAGATGGCCAACTTCGTGCCGTGCAACAAACTGACGGATGCCACGGCCCTAGCCAACCTCTTCTTCTGGGAAGTGGTCAGATTGGACGGACTACCTCGCAGCATAGTGTCGGACCGCGACCCAAAGTTCCTCGGGCATTTTTGGCTAACTCCATGGAGGAAGATGGGAACCAAACTTCTATATTCCACAGCGTGCCACCCACAGACCGACGGCCAGACCGAAGTCGTGAACCGAATCATTGGGGCCCTAATCCGAACCACCATCGCGAGCAACCAAGGAACTTGGCTCGAGCTACTACCGCTTATGGAGTTAGCATACAACCAGTCGGTTCACTCCGCGACCAAGAAGTCTTCTTTCGAGGTCGCTTACGAATTTAGACCTCTAATGCCTATGGACCTGCTACCTATACCATCTAATGAGATCGAATGCCAAGACGGGAAAACAAAAGCCGAGCTAATCAAGAAATTACACGCGGAAGTTTGAGAAAACTTAGAAAGACGGACGGAGCAATATGCCCACAAAGCCAACAAGCACCGCAAGGTCATGATCTTCAAACCAGGCGATTGGGTGTGGTTACATCTAAGGCCAGAACGCTTCTCCCAGTACCGAAAGGACAAGCTCAGCCCAAGGAGAGACGGACCTTTCCAAGTCGTCGAGAAGATCAACGACAACGCCTACCGCCTCGAACTCCCTGGTACGTATCGGACTTCAACCTCTTTTAATGTTGCTGAATTGGTACCGTTTGATGTAGGCGATGACTACGACGTTCTGAGGTCAGAACTTTCTCAAGAGGAAGGGGATGATGAGTCCCGACCTATCGGACCGAACGCGGACAACGAAATAGCCGAAGGACCCATCCGCGGAACACAAGGACCAGTTCGAGCACCGACCATTGACCCAGGGATCACCACTAGGTCCAAGACGGCTGCCCGAAATACGCAAACAAAGTGCAACCTGTACGTGACCGAGTTCCTAAAGTCGTATGATCCTCGATCATATGACCAGCCCAACCGCGACCCGAAGGAGGTTATCCGATCGGTCTTCACCATCTCAAGGTGAAGACCCTAAGCCGTTAAGGAAGCTGGACACTCTTTTTCCTCACCTTGGTTTTGTCCCAAGTGGTTTTCCAAGGGAGGTTTTAACGAGGCCAGGCACTTAGCGCATGGGCGCGCAACTCCGCTTGCTGCGTCCATCTCTATCTTTATTTCTAGCCGTTAGGTTGTACGGATCTTTATTCCGCGTCTTTATGCCCACGTGTCTAGGGCTTCCTTTCTTTTGTCTTTCCTATAAAAAGGACCCTTGTGTGTTATTTTAGAGGTTAGCCTCTTTGATGAAATCAGTTTTATCCCTCTCGTTGCGTGAGACTCGCACTGAAACCCTTAGCCGCCGTTGAATCGGGTTCCCGACGGCTAAGTAGACCGAATCGTGAGTAGAACCACCACTCACGTGTCGTCTCTCGATCCATCAGTCCCTCTTTTCCCCTTATCCCTCGTGTCCATCCCTCGGAGATCTTGGTTGCCACTAAACCGAGTCTCAAAACTATCATTTTCCATCTTTCCGTCTTTTACCCGAATCTTTCCCTCTTTACCGACACCAATGATCGAACCCAAAACCCCTCCGTAACCCTTGTGACGCATCATAGGTGGTACATGTTTTATCAATATTTTCATAAATAGTTGTAATAGTGTCAGCCAAAAAAGTAGTATAATAGTATATTTTCTAAATAAAGAAAAGAGTTCTGATAATTATAGGGATCTCAGATTCAAAAGAAAATTTACTTGATAACCCACTATTAACAAATATTAATATTAATAATTTTTAGATTTCTATGAGTAGAAAACAGAGGCAGTTATTGGTTTATAAATTTTATTCGAATTACTAATTTACTAGAGATTTATAAATCTTCATTGTCTTAAAATAAACATTTGGACTTGAAAAATTAAAAAAGATAATTTGAAAATAACCAATTTTATAATATACTTTGATGTCATTGAATTTACTGATAGAAGATTGAATATTATAATATACTTATAATATATCTAAAATTGTAATTATAAGGTCTTACACTCTATGTCTTACATAGTTTATCATGTGGTTTTTTATTTAGAACAGAAAAGAGTACAACTTTTGTTTACGTATTCATACGTATGTGTGAAGATTACAAAGATAAAACACAAGTAGCCCATGTGAGAGAAGAAGTAAGAGTCTTTTAACAGTGACATGGGCAGCATGAACCAGGTGAAGCAGGTGCGCAACATACACAGTGTGGACACAAGATACGAGCAGGTACCATCAGCTTACGCCCTCCACCTTTCCATCCATAAAAATATACAAAACAAAAATCCACTTTAGAAAAAAGAAACAGAGAGAGTGTTTGTGTGATATAGTAGACGGTGAAGTTCATAGATTAATTAGCTTACCTCCTATTGGCACATCATCTGCTTGACATGCAAGTATTGGAGACAATACCAGCGCGAGAACAAGAACATATAGGAGGATGTTGGATCTTGATGACCCGGTTTTCATTGCAGCTTCAAGTGATATGTTAATGTGAAAAGTTTAGTCAACTAAACCAATTTGCTGTTGAATCTTGAATTTATGGTAAGATGACGTTTATATAGACGGAGAGAGAATAGAAGTAGCCTGCAACAAGTTTGGCCAACAAGAGGACTTAGCAATTAAATTATGTGATATCAATACTAAATTTGACCCAAATAATAAGATAAAAGATATCAATACTGTTGACTATTGACCAAAATAAGCCAATTTATCTGCAACTTTCTAGTCATTTCACACGGTATTTGATGTCAGCGATTTTGTAACAAGTTTAAATTAAAAGATGAGGCATGGCTGAAGAATTAGGCCAATGATTCTGTAACACTTAAACAGACTTGTAAGATTCTCTGCCAAACGCAGAAATACAGAATGATAGAAGTGAGTTACACAATGTTAAAAGTGACTAAACTACAATGACAATGGACAGTGTTGTTAAACTTCAAGTGTTACCATTCACAATTTTCTAATTTAAAGATGAGAAAAAGTAGGAGGCATTGAGAGAACCTAAGAAATTATATGGTTGACATCACAGATGAAGAAACAATCGTGATGAGCTTATAACTTTATTCTTTTAGCAGGACCTTGATCGATAATAGGATCGATCTGAGGCTGTTGTGACTCTCCTCCCTGTGTTCCAGCCTCTTCCTTTTCTCCTAATGATTCTTGGCTGACATAACCTTCAGGAAACGGTGGCGGTTGAGGTGCTGGGGGTAACTGAACAACGCAACACAAAAAGTAAGTCTCACAATTATAAGAAAAGTATAGAAAGTAGAGAGTCAGCAGCAGCAATCAACTCGCAAATGATTCACAAATGTACCTTGCGATATAAGGAGTTAAGAATGGCATCAACTCGCTTCACTTCCTTTAGATCAACTGTCTCACCCGCAGGCTTTGACTCAGAAGGTTCATTCTGGCTTTCAGTATCAACTAAAACATATTGATAAAATCAATATATTGATGAACTAAGTTATCTATCATAAGTGCAATATAGAGCAACTAATACACTAGAACTTGTTAAACCCATAAGCTTAGCATTATCCATCAGCTTTGGCAAATAAAAGTAGCATGCTAAGTTTACTGAAAAACTTTGGCCTATTTCAACTAAGTACACTTGGATATTTCAACTAAGTACACTTGGATGGACAAGTTGATCAAGCTATCACAAAACTTTTCCTACCAGAAGTTTAACTGTTTGGGAACAGAACCATCGATCTTTTGGAAGAACATGAACTTTACCTTGTCTAATGGTCTCCAATTTTGATGCAGCAATAGAGAAAGCCTTCGATATATTATAAACAGTCCGACCCTAATTCAAACATACAAAATGATAAAGCAAAGAAAACAAAACGTTCCAGAAGCTCAAGCAGACAACTTTAAGTAGTAACTATCCTCTCAGCAACACACACTAACTTACAACTCGAGCAGCGAAGACACTACAAAGCTGTGGAGCTTGGTATATAGAACCATCCAAGATATAATATGTGAGCATCGGCGTGACTTTCTCAGGACCATCCCTTTTTTGCTTACGGAAGACGAACAAGTTTGGTTCAGTAGCATCAGTGAGCATATACTCTAGGCCTGTCATCTTCCTGTAGAGAAACATATGATCAATGCGAAATATAATCACTGAAGTGTCCATCAGAAGCTAACATTTCAATAATAAATCTAATGTTCTCGCCATATCTCCAACAGTATCTTAGGAAACAAACAGAGACCATATCCAAAATACAACCTAAAATCAAAACATTAAGAAAATATATAATTCAGGGGTTTACGAGTTGTGCTTCAATAAGACCCTAAACGAGTGATTGAGCTAGGTTTTTCATAATCGTATCCGGCAACTCAAGCAAATCAAATTCAAAAGGTGAAATCCTGAGGAGCTTACGAGAGGTGAGAGAGATCGAGAGGATGAATGGATTTCCTCCGAAGAATCTCGTTGTTGCAGGTTGTATCGTAAAATGGAGACAAAGCGAAGTAGTCGAAGATGTAATTACGGTCAAGTGGGTAAGAGTTGATCCAGAGCTGATCTCTGAAGGAAATACCAGTCATATCCGTGTCCGGAGGCTGCATTGGAGGAGGAATCTGCTCCGCTGCATTGCCATTGAAGGTATCGGCTGTACCCGCGGAGAGGAGAGAGGCGTCCATGGAAGTGAGTCGATTCGCCGGGAACGAGACGAACCAGAAGCGAAAGAGAGAGAAAGTAATATAGTTCAGCCCAATGTTTTAGGCTATGGGCTTTGATGCTTACGAACTTCATTGGCCCAAGACAAATATGTAATCAAGTTTATCATTTTTTAAGTTATTTTTTGGTTCTATATGTTAAACATATTTTGGTTCTACAATCTTAATGTTGAAACTATATTATATATATATATATATATATATATATATATATATATCTTCCTACATTTGGATATATTTTTATTAAGATTTTGCTATTACTATTGAAAATTTAAACCATAATGAAAATGTGTCTATACGATTTTTATGTGTATATGGTCAAGTGATTAAATATTTATTTTATTGTATTTTCTATCAAAGTTTGGTTATAGACTTGTTTTTCCTCAAAATGTTATTAAAAATTTGAGGTTGAGTTAGAAATTAGTCATGCCGATAAATTAAAAACATCTTATTAAAAAACAATTTTTTTTTTAATTTTTTTTCAGAAAAAGAAAAAATATTATCAACTGAGGTTTTCCAAAAATGTACTAATACAGATGGAGAATGTGCTAGTTCATGATCATAACCGAGGATATAATATATGTTTCTAGCTGCACCAAGCTTCGGTTCAAATAAGTGTTAATAAACACTATTATAAGAATAAATAAGGAATTTGTGGTTTCAACTACTTAACGATGATTATTAATAAACAAATAAAAATTTACTAAACGATGATAACCTAATTAAATAGAAGGACACATATGCATAAACGAAGATCTTTTAGAAAGACAATTTAGGTCAAAGTCAACTACCATATAAATCATGAGAAGGTTTTGTGTGTTGCATACACGTCTCCTCCCTGGACCAGCGAAACCAGTTGATAGTGGGCTAATTGCCCCGTTTCTTTTTATAATTAATATTTTATATTCAAGTTTCTTGTAAATTTGTTCTTCTTTTCTATAAACATAGTTTTAGATTTTTGTTCTTAAACTATATAGATGATTTTTTAGTAAATCAAAATCGAATTTTACTAATATATTTTGATACAACCAAACCCAATCAGTTATGTTGTTCAGAGAATTCTATATTCATAAACTCCAAAACAAAACAGAAACGGTGAAACAAAATACAAATTGAGATTATATTTTCAGTTGTAAATTTAGTAGCATTTTTAAAATTGATTTATGAAATTTCAAATCAACCATATGTTTGAGGTTGAAGAGTAAGTGATCAAAAGTGCAACTCACATTTTGCAACTATTTTGAACAATCGCACTTCAATTTTATTTTTGCAAAATGGAATTGATTTGAGATTGATTGTATAATCTCGAACGAGTTGTTATTTTGTAGCGTAGTAAAGAACATGTTCAGAAGTGATCATGTTCGTGGATTCGATTCTTTTAATATTTAAAACAAATTTATAATTATTTCAGACACTTTTAACATAGATATATGAGTCTATTTAACGACTAATTTGAATATTTGAATAGAAAGTCTCTCCTTAGAGATACATTTTCCCAAAAAAACTAGTTCAGATCTATCCCACAAAAACTTAAGAATTCCTAAATTAAAAAAAAAGAAGTAAAAATTCAAGTTGAGTACAGAAACCAAACTTTTCTTCTTCTTTTGTTTCTATGGGAATTAAACAGTCAAGATGAAAATGGGATAGTGCATACATAGGAAATACGAATACAACGTTAATAAATGGAATATTAGTAAGTTAACAAAAAGAAAAAGGATCATTAGTATGACCCAAACGGCTAAGTGAAGATTATGGGACCGCTAAAATTTAAATCTTTATAGAATGTTAATCAAACCACGCATAATAGTTTAATTTCATTATGGTTGTAGACAAGCTGCCTCTGTTTATTTATTTTTTCACAAGTTGACCTAAAACAATGTCGTGCTTATGTGTTTTCAATAATTTCCAGTACTTCCTACATACCTGAAAGCTTTTCTCTGTACATATCTCCTTCGAACCATAGAAGAATAATGGAGAATCAACCTCATGCACTTCTGTTATGTGCGTTGATCTTCATCACTTGTTTTGCCCTTGTACATCTCGTTGAAGCTCAGGACCAAAAGGGTAATTTACATAGATATATTATTTGTTGTTTTCAATACAATTTATTCGACAATCTGCTCTTACTTAGTGTTCTGATTCATTTGTGTTTACTAGGGTTCATTAGTTTGGATTGTGGTTCATCACCCAACGATCTTCCTTACAACGATCCTTCGACCGGCATAACTTTCTCAACGGACGATGGATTCGTGCAAAGTGGCAAAACCGGAAGAATCCAGAAACAGTACGACTCAATCTTCGGTAAAACGTTGTTGAAGCTAAGGTACTTCCCAGATGGTGTCAGAAACTGCTATACCTTAAATGTCACGCAAGGTACAAACTATATAATCAAAGCCTCATTTGTGTACGGTAACTACGATGGTCTTGATAACTCCCCAAGTTTCGATCTTTACCTCGGTCCAAATCTATGGTCAACGGTTGATATGGAAGGACGAACCAACGGTACTATCCAAGAGATTATCCACAAGACCTTATCTAAGTCTCTCCAAGTCTGTCTCGTTAAGACAGGAACAAGCTCACCTATAATTAATAGTTTAGAGCTACGACCACTTAATAACAATACTTATAATACTCAGAGTGGCTCCTTGAAGTACTTCTTCCGATATTATTTCAGCACTTCACGCCGGACTATACGGTACCAATCACACGCCCTGTAAATTTTATCAATTTTAATTTTGGTTATTTGGTTAGGTTTGAACATTTTTTTAGGTTCGGTTCATTTGAGGATAACTTTTCTGGTTAAGACTGGATAAAATATTTTAGATAAAATCGATTTTTATCAACAATTAGAACGATAAAATATGATCCATTATCCAACTTTCAAACCTCTAATAATATGACGTAGGATCATGCAACTCCCTAAAATCAAAATTTAGTAGGAAATATAGTGAAAATGGACTATATACTTCATCTAAGTCACTTTCCTATATAAAACCAATTTAATTCGGTTAATATTATGTGAATAATATAGTAGATAAAGTGTATATGTCGAGTTCTTATAAGTCTGGTGGTTAGCATGACTTAGACTTTGATATTTTGAGTTTGACCCCTCCTCACTATATGAGATAGATTATAAGGAGTTTGAGATTATGGATCGGATCATATCGATTCACTTGTTGCAAAAAAGTTAGTTTGTATTAATTTATGGTTTATTAGACTTAGTTGCACACAATCCATAATGCGTTTAAATTTTATTCGGTTTATTATTTCATTTTAGTAGTTCGATTTTTCAATGTAAAATCATGATTAAACTATAGGTATCCTGCTGATGTCCATGATCGTAAATGGTATCCGTTCTTCGATTCAACAGAGTGGACAGAATTAAGTACAAGTCTCAGTATAAACAATTCTGATATATATGAACCACCACAAGCTGTAATGGCCTCTGCCTCAACGCCAATAACTACTTCTGCGACATGGAACTTCAGTTGGGTATTGCCTTCTTCCACAACTCAAAACTATATATACATGCACTTTGCTGAGATTCAAACTCTCAAGTCCGTCGATATACGAGAATTTGATGTGAAGTGGAACGGAGAAACTGTTATTGAACGTTACAGTCTTAAAACGTTAACCGTACAAACTTTGCCTAACTCGAAACCACAACAATGTAAAGACGGGACATGCCTCTTGGAGTTAACGAAAACACCCAAATCTACTCTTCCTCCTTTAATGAACGCTCTTGAGGTTTTCACCGTCATTAATTTTCCACAGTTGGAAACAAACCAAGATGATGGTATGTTTATCTATATATATGTATATGTTAGTTTCCTATGTATGAATCATTCTATTTTCAGTGACATAACAAAAATTTTGTTATCCTAGTTTTTGCTATGAAGAGTATCCAAAAGATTTATGGGTTGAGTAAAATCAGCTGGCAAGGAGATCCATGCGTCCCTAAACAGTTTCTGTGGGACGGCTTAACAAAACTGAACCACATTTAGATCACTTACGTGTATTTGGGTGTCTTTGTTTTGTCTTAGTTCCCGGAGATCTTCGCAACAAGCTTGAAGCCAAAAGTAAACGGTGTATGTTTATTGGCTATTCTCCGACACAAAAAGGCTATAAGTGTTATGACCCGGAGTCAAGAAGAGTGTATGTGTCTCGTGATGTCAAATTCTTGGAAGATAGAGGATTGTATGATGCTACTACGTGGGATGACCTTCAGGACTTGTCCGAGCCAAATCTGGACCGAGCCGCCAGCTTGCGGCTTCTCCTCCAACATTTAGGTCTCTCTCGGGAAACGGATGCTGCACCCGCTGGGACGCGTCCTTCGAGCTCACAGTCTCCGCATCGATCCGTGCCTTCCGATACCGAGACACATACCCATGCTGTTCCCGACTCGACTCATAGTCCTTCTGCTAATGCTCCGGACGCATCCTACCCAACGTCTCCTCCAGTTCCGACTGTCAATCCGGCCGAGGACTCTAACTCGACCGCGGTATACCGATCGGCCTGTGACTTCCGAGACGTCGGGCTTGCATGATGATGGGTCTGTTCTGGTTCGTGATTCTCAGCCCATTCAACCACTTCGTCGTAGTACAAGGGTGCGTAAGGATCCTTCACGATGGGTAGAAACACGGACATACTACAATGCCTTTGCAATAGCTCATCCAACTCAAGCGGTATTCTCTATGAACCTTGTACCATCTCAGTTTAAAGCTTTTCTTGGGAAGATTGAGCTGGATCAGGTACCCAAGACATTTGCTGAAGCTAGTCAAAACCCTGCCTGGATGGAGGCGGTGAATGCTGAAGCCGCCGCAATGGATGTCAATAACACATGGGCTGAGGCTGAACTTCCTCCGGGAAAGAAAGCCGTCTCTTGCAAATGGGTCTTTACCATTAAGTATAAGGCTAATGGAGAGATTGAACGCTACAAGGCACGTCTTGTTGCACGCGGCTTTACTCAAACCTACGGGAAGGATTATACAGACACCTTTGCTCCGGTTGCCAAGCTTCATACGGTAAGGGTTGTGCTTTCCTTAGCTACTAATCTATCTTGGGATTTATGGCAGATGGATGTCAAGAACGCTTTCCTTCAAGGAGAGCTTGAGGAGGAAGTGTATATGACTCCACCGCCGGGACTTGAGTCTAGGTTTGATCCAGGAAAGGTTCTCCGGCTTAGGAAAGCCATCTATGGGCTGAAGCAATCTCCAAGAGCTTGGTATCATAAACTGAGCCATACCCTTCGTGATCGTGGTTTTGTAAAGTCTGAAGCCGATCACACTTTGTTCACCTTCCGGCGGAATCAAGGACTTGTGGTTGTGCTCATTTATGTGGATGACCTTATCATCACCGGCGATGATAAGGAAGGTATCTCCCAAACTAAGTCTTATCTTCATTCTGTTTTTGACATCAAAGACTTGGGGGAGTTGACGTACTTTCTAGGGATTGAGATTTGTCGTTTCTCGGACGGCTTATTTCTCTCTCAACGAAAGTACACTTTAGATTTGTTGTGTGAGACAGGAATGGAGACTTCTAAGTCTGTCAAAACACCGATTGATGATGGTTACAAGGCTCATCGAGAGGGGGAGAATGCGGCTGAGCCATATGAGGATCCAATGCTGTACAGGCGACTTGTAGGTAAGCTTATTTACCTTACCATAACTCGTCCTGACCTCTGTTTTGCAGTAAACCAAGTCAGTCAGTACATGCAAACTCCCACAAAGCATCATTGGTCAATGCTTGAGCGCATCCTTCGGTACCTAAGAGGGAGTTCCAGCCAAGGCATTTGGATGGGTAAGCATAATAGTACTACAATATCTGGATATTGTGATGCTGATTGGGCAGGTGATAGGAACGATAGGAAGTCTACTACTGGTTTTTGCACATTCA
>JAKUCM010009263.1:0-16788 GCA_023374145.1 Lepidium sativum | reverse complement strand
TTGGACGTTAATAAGATTACTTATATGATCATAATAATTAAATGTGAAAACCGAGTTAACTTATTTTTATTTCTTTTTTAAAATATTAATTAGTTCGCCGAGAATAGGTGGTCCAGTATTGTTGTCATTTTACAAATTCTTAGAACACCAGAAATTAAACCCTCTCTACATACAATAGGAGAAGCATGATTTAAAATTCAGTAGATTAGTTGACAAAAAACATATTAATTAGTTCGTATAGTGTCTTAGAAGGGAAAGAGTAGGCACTTGATGATATATCTAATTCTTTCTACTTTCGTGATATCATAGGTTATACATATCTATATGTATACTATATATATATATTATGCAGATAAGAATTTGAGAATAATAGCAAGGAATTGGGATTACTTGAATTGGAATATAAGCAATTTAATATTTACCATAGAAACTCTCTAGTAATTAGCTTTAAAGTTTTCCAATGGTGATATATTGTTTTGTAAGGCTCTTATATATTCTCCAAAATGTTTTCTCTTTAAATATTGAATTAATATTCATGTATAAATCACATTCTTAGTCACTTACAAAGTACCTAATTTCATTATAACAGTTTTAATACTTATGTACTGTACAAAGATTAATCACATTCAACAGAAACAGTACATCAATCATTTATGAACGTATTCTAAATGTAACTTTTAGGCATATATATATATATATATTCATAACCAATAGTAACAAAGATTTTTATGAGTATATACCGAATTACGAATACAACCGGTTTTACTGATTTGATAATGAATGACCCAAAAGTCATGCAAAGGCTCGAGGTTTTTATTCTTAATTACTCTTTTTGTTACTGCTGGGTCTGGTCCTAGCCATGTCCTTAGACAAGAAGAAAAGTTGTCTGAGTAGTGCTACAAAGTTGTACGCATAGTTAATAGGTGTTTTAACTTGGTTTCGATGTCTTCTTTTGTTGAGCTTGTAATATGAAATGATTATGAATTCCTCGAAGTGAATTTTGAACACATAATCTTATCTCCATATACAGAAAATAATTCAACTGAGACTAATGCAATTTGGAACATATGAATGATTTGAAAAGATGACTTGCAATTTGGAACATAAATCTTACTTAAGATATTCAAACACTTTCACAGTGTCATAGAGTATACTCGTTAAAAGTATTAGACGCATTTCCAAATAACATTCTAAATCATATTCCAAACTATATATTTGGAGTAAAATCATCTTTAAAGATCACTTTTCAGTCCAAACACTGTACCTGCAAACATTAATTATTCTAAATTTTATATTACTCTTTTGTGTCTCGATTATTTGGTACACAAGGTACAAGAGCAAGTCTTTCAAATTGTCATCAAATACAAGTGTTTCTTTCAGGCACAATTATGGAGGAAGCCTTTCTTCTTCACCTTTTCGGTGCTGGCAGTGGAATTCTTGCGATACTCTTTCTTTTTTCACCCATCTTCTCGCTTTTCTTAGGTTTCTCGGTCCATCTCAACTCATGAGTGATAGTCAGATTAGTATTGGGTCTATTGATGGGCCAACATTTTGGGATGGTTTTTGTAGCTTTAGAGGACATAGTTATTTGCTTGGGATTTAGGCAGAATTGGGTTAGTAATCATCTCTTTAGGGTGAGATTAGCTCTAGGTTTGTCCTCTTGGGAAAGAGTTGTTTTCCAAAGCTTTTCTATTTTGGAAAGTATTGTCAAAAGCTCAATATTCAAAGAGCCACCTCAAGAGTTCACTTGTTTTCGATGGCAACCGAATTTTATGTGTTGGTGAAATGAAATTTTGTTTTCATGAAGGTTTTGATTTTTATTCATGTATGTATTCACTATTTGTTTTAAAATAATATTAATAAATAATATATATATATGTGATAATAGGTTATACAAGAAATAGGTAATAAATGACATTAAAATATTTCTACATAATTAATTATAGAGCCAATCAAGTGATATTTAACCTAATGGCAAGTGGTAAGTCCACCAGAAGCATGCACACTTGCACATCATGGGATCGAGTCCCCCTGCTTGCATTTGCAAGAACTTGGCTAATGTACCGGCCATTTATGGCCCAAGATTGACAAAAAAAAATTATAGAGCCAATCAAACTTATATTTATATAATAGCTTTTTTATATAGAAAAATATATTTAAAAAAAAATTAAAATTGTGCTTGTATGCATTAGATGTTTGATTCTAAATGCCAAATTCTAGACTGTTTGTTTTTATCTTCTAAGTTTTAATTGACTCAATAACAACATAAAGACTAAAATCTTTAGTATATGGAAAATCTAATTTTGATGTTACTATAAATCATCAATGTTATATGAGCTTCCACAAATTGTGATAATCAAATCCTTCAGTCAAAAAGTTTAACTTTAATCATACAATCAAATTGTACAACAAGAACACTATTTTTCCGTCGATTCTAAATACCAAATTTTAGATATCTACGTGTTATTCCATCTTTGAAGGTTTAAATAGCTGAATAACAATAAAAGAAATATTAAAATCCTTCAATACTATAAACCATCAACGTTACAAGTTACATGTCACCCATTTTAAATTAATATACGACCTTATATTATGTAACTTTTTTTAGACCACCATACATTTTAAAATTCATGATTATGTTGATATGTTATTCAGCACAATCATACTTTTAATACAGATTTGTGCACAACTTATACAAAATGTAGTTTAATATGAGATATTAAGTCACTCATGGTCGCAGTTGGTTTAGTTAAATATTTGTTCAAGAAATGTGATAAAGAATAATTAATTAAAACATTAAGGTAAATCCTGCAAAATCTTACATCAAAAGAAAGAAAAATGAAATTTTCAAGAGAAACTGATTGATTTAAAATTATATAGACCTTATATATATATTTATATATATATATATATATATTGATAACGGGGTAATCCGAGCGAACCCGGCAAATATCCTGGACACAAAAGTTCGTTGGGCACTTACATACCATTTAATCATTTATACTTAAAAAAGACCTCCGACATCATGCTAGTGGGATTCTCACATCATCCAACCAAACGTAGAGTCGGTTAAAACAATGCTACAAGTTTTGAGCGGAAATCAAATCCGAAATTTTGCGAATTTACGCCATAAGACCTAGGTTGTCATTTATCTACCCGACCACCACTAAAAATATATTTTTTATATATATTTTTGTCTTATGACTCAAAACCTAGGATCCAATATGCTAAGCATATATGAAAGTCACTAGACTACAAACCTTTTGGCTAGACCTTATATTATGTACATAAATTTTACTAAACCACCACACAGTTTAAAACTCATGATTCTGTTGATATGTTATTCGGTACAATCAGTTTTTGGTTTAGTTATAACTTATAAATTTATGTCATTGCAAAAATAATTAAACAGCTTACCCCACAAAATGAAACAAATCTAAAACCAATGTCTGAATGCTTAGTAAAAGACGTAAAATTGATTAGAGACAAAATAGCGAAATATACCACATGAAAAGAAGATGATTATAATAACAAATAACTACATTGCATGACTGGAGAAGGTAAATTAAGGAACATAAAATAAATATAATCAAATCAAATGGTAAATGAGAGTTCTTTATACATACATTAACGTTGTATCCAACAATTTAAATACCAATTCAACCAAGTATAAATATTACAAGGAGTAACATATCGCTAACTATATATAGATCTCTTAAGGTCCAAAATTAACCAACATTTAGATATATATAGATTACATCGATCATTCTCGTTTTACCACTGTTAAGGCAGAGCCACAGGTTCCCGGCGATGGCTGAGCTGCCATTTTCCCTCCGTGAAGAAACTCACGAGCAAGAGCTTGGAGCTCACTGCCTCCGGATCCGCCAATATTGGATGAAGGGACGCCGAAGATATGATCGGACGGTCGTGGTTGTTGCTGCATGGTCCACGTGGAGGACATTGGCTCGAAGAAGGAGGAGAGATCATACACCGACGTCGAAGATATTGTTGGGAGGTCCGATATGGAAAGAGGCGGCGGAGAGTCAGAAGAAGACACCGGAGCTGGTGGTGGTTGTGGCAGTTCTAGTGTTGCTAAGTGTGCTTGTAGATATGATAGTTCAGTTTGCAAACTTACCACCTATTAAATTGATAATAACGCCAATAAATTTATCAGAGATATAAGAATCTAAATAATGATACTTACAGCAATATTTTATAATTAAAAGAGTTTCCATATTAGAGGAACTGTTAATTTAATAATATGCCAAAAACACAAGCAAGGAGTAACTGATCAATCAAGACCACCGATTTAGTAAAATATACACAGAATAAAACAATCTAATAATAACACAAAAAGACATTATAAATTTACATATATGAATGCAAATGATTGCTTGTAATATTGAAAATATACTACAATAAGGTCAATTTATAGAAATGCATGAATAATATTAAGAAATGAAAAAGGAAGCTTGGGAATAAGTGTATAGTAACGTGGTTGTTGCGAATAGAGGAAGATTTGTCATCTCAAATCAATGGGTTGGATTAACTTTGAAAACAACCTTAATTGTGAATAAGAAATTAGCAAAAACTTCTAATACATTTGTTCAATGATGGACAATTTCCTTAATCCTAACTTATGTAATTAACTACAATTCCCTTAATCATGCATAAAGCTATAAAGAAAAGATAAATAAAAAGGATTTTATAGATAAAAGAATTTATCAAGATGACGACTTAGCCAAAGATATAAGAGTAAAAGCTAAGAGAAAAGATGGAAACCTGTTGTTGAAGAGAGATGATGTGAGAGACACAGCCAAAGATAGGATCTCTAAGACGAGCCTGAGCTTCAAAACAGATTGAAACGACGGCGTCTGGTCGTTTATGCTCGGGAACATGTTGGAGGAGTTTAGAGACGTTGCTCGCTCCAAACACCTTATGAACCGCCGCGAAGTGAGCCGCTCCTTGCTCGGAGTCAAAGTATGGTGCGAATATGCAACCAGAGACGCACTTTCTTCTTAAGAACTTGCAAGCACCGCATGGTCCTCCTCCACCGCTGCTACTAGGGTTTCCGCTACTGTTCATCGATCTTCACTAGCTAGCTAATTGGTGATTAGGGTTTAGAGATTTGCGGAGGTTAAATTCATATATGGAGATTAATTATAAAGAAGAGAGACAAGAGAACGTTTGGGAGAGAAGGAGAAGGAGATCGGACGTAAACAAGAAAACTAGGGCTTTTGCTTGTTGGAAATTGTTAATATATTTTTATTCCCACTACTCACCTCCCATTAATACATTATTACATTGATTTTTAGTAGATAAATAAATAAATAATTTATTAGTATTGTTAATTTGTTATTGCCAAAAAAAAAACAAAAACAAAGACTTCAAAGCGACGCGAAGGAGCGTACTTGACTCGTGTTAAAGCTCTTTGCGTGAAGCAAAACATTCCAATGTATCTCTCAACTTCTTCTTCATTTATGTTTCTACTTCATTTCTGTTTTACTTTTTGTTTTCTTACATTTCGATCGTTTCATTCATTTGCATCCGATCCATCTTTTGGTTTGTATAGATTTTACGTTTTATATATGGATACATTGTATATAACAATTATGTCACAAATTACTAAATTACTTCTACAAACTAATAATAGCAAATGACATTTAGCCTAGTGGCAGGCGGTAAGTCTACTTAAGATAGTGCATTTGCATATCTCGGGATCGAATCATCATGCCTACATTATGTAGGAATTTGGTTATAGGGTCAGCCAATTGTGGTCCAATATAATCTGCCGTTAACAAAAAAACTGAGCTTATAATTTAATCCAAGTGTTTTTTTTGGCTACGTCAACTTTTTTTTCGGTCGAAGGACAACTTTATTTTAGAAATGTAACGTACGTTCATCGTCATGCGTTTTTTATTTAGTTAAAAATGTATCTTATCAACATTTGGCAACATATCCAAAAAGGTAAAACAATTTTTTTGTCAGACTCTTATAATAATAAAATCACTACTTATGTAATTTATGATGAAATGCATATTAACGGATTAGAATCCAAGTTTATGATGGAGATAACAATACTATAATATATAAAGTTGCACATTAAAGCAATTGCGATCCCGAGATGATTATATATGCTAAAATAGTAATTTGATGAAGGCAATCTAATTATTGGCTAAGGAACTAGTATTTGTTAAGCAATATTTGATTAGGGTGAAAATTAGGAAAATCGCGTAACTGGATTTCATAAATCTACGAAAGTTTTTAATTACAATATCCGCAAATATGACATTATAAAAGACTTAAAAAAGACAAAAAGACACGTGCGTGTTGCATGATCAGAAAAGAAAAGATGAAAGAACTATGACGGTCGAATCAAGAGTAAAGAGTCAAGCAAAGTAGAAAAGGTAGGAGTTGCAATAATATGAGAACCCGGGTTTGAAGAGAAATCGAATCCAAGATTTGGTTGGTTCAGCAGAACCGGAGTTGTGTGAACCGGAAAGAGTGGTACGTATGTGTGTAAGACACGTAGGAGAGGTACTTAATGAATGAAATGTAACCGCTCTGTGACGAAGCCAATGGCGCGTGGGATCCACTTTGTGAGTTCACATTGTCAAATTAGTAACGCTTCAAGCTCTTTATTCGTCTCTTCTTATAAATATGTTATTTGGTTGTATTGTAACAGAACAAACAAATCAATGTTGACATCTATTTTGTCATACACGTTCGTTTCTCATTGTTATTAGAGACTCCTTTAACAACGTCAGCTCCCAATTAAGATTCAGCAAACAAGGCCTTTTAACTTAAAGAAAGGCCCGGACCATTACAGTTTAAAAAGCCCAAGAAAAGAAGAGAGGAGCAAATCTTGTCAAACAGAAACATAACGTGACAGTGACTGAGTGAGGTTGCCACTGCTTCCCCAAAACAGAACGTTACGTCTCGAGAGGAAATATGAGCGGAAGCACAACCGGTCCGTGCGGCGCATGCAAGTTTTCCGGCGGAAATGCGTGGCTGAATGTGTCTTGGCTCCTTATTTTGACTCCGAGCCAGGAACGGCCCGTTACGCGGCGGTGCACAAGGTTTCCGGGGCGAGCCACGCCTCCAAGCTCCTCACTATGATTCCGGCGAGCTAAAGACTTGATGCAGTCGTTCTGACCACTGTGTAGAATTTGCAGCATCTCCACCTCTTAACGACATGACAACCCTTGTCTTGTCCCCCCATATATGTAATGAAGTTGCTGCCTTTTTGGGTGTCAAATTGTGACAACTTGTAAATCACAGTGCAGCGTAGGGTTGTGAGCTAGGCCCAACTAATTAAGCCCCAACGGTTTGGCCCAAAAGGCTAAATGGAATTGACATCCATTCTCTTTTGTCTTTTTACAGAGGGTGATGTAATGATCACTCGTCTTGTTATGGTATTTGAATAAGTAGCAACTCTTTAATCGTAATATTAAATTATAAAGTTAGCCTCGAGACATCGAATATAGAACTTGGAATCAGGAGTATGTCGACACGTAATGATGATCCAAAAGTGCCGTGATCCTATTGAGATACGATTTTATTCTTTTTTACACAATGTTTACTTAATAAACTTGATTATACCAATACTTTTTTCCTGCAAGTAAAAGCAACATATTTTAGACTTTGACCTATTTGAATATTTTTCTTCCTATTTCTGGATTTGTTGGAAATTATATGGCAGTGAAGAATAGAAAAAGAAACTATATCTTATTTAATAGAAATAAAGAAATAAAAATAAAAATTGTTTTTTTTAATGAAAAAAGAAAAAAAGAGTCAGAGGAATCAAAAAAAAGACAGAAGGCATAAAAAAGTCAAGGGATAGGTTGTTAGTCTGACTGCTTGTCACTTTGTTACATGTCACCGACCAATTCTACTCGTCATTTTTTCCATGAGAAGTTTTTTTTTTTAATCAATATTTGGCTAAAAATAGCGGGATTTCAGAAATTTTCCGCTAGTTTTTAGCCAAATATTGATTAATTTTAGTAGGTTTACCATTTCTCTTTGATTTCTTTTCATATATTAATTATTTAACTATTTTCATATGATTATGTTGTTAGACGTTATCTTTATTTTTTCTTATTTAAAAATAAAATTTTTAATAAATAAATAAAAAAATTTGCTCGAGTAACATACTTTATTTTTTACTTTAAATTTATATTTTAATATATCATAAATATTAATAATTTCTAAATTATTGTAAACTTTTCAAACATATATTTATTTCATATATATTAATTTTAAATAAATAATCAATAAATCTTTTTGTAAAATAATAAAATTTTATTATATATCACATAAAAATATGATAAATATATATACTATATTCATGATAATTATATATTTTTAATTTATATTTTTATAAAAATATGTTTTTTTACTTTTATTGTAATATATGTTATTATTGTGTTTTTATAGTCTTGTTATTATTCTTATTAGTTAAAAATTTACTAAATTAATGAAAATTATCGTTTTCAACAATATTTCAGTTTTTATTATTATTTTAATCTAAAAATTTTAGTTACGGATCAAATGTAAAAACAATAAAAATTAAAGATTATTTTTTAAAGAAAATAATTTATTCAAAAAAAAGAAAAAATGGAGATCCTTCAAAAGAAAAAATGGAGATCCTTCAATAGAAAATTTTAAATAGAAAAATTTTATTTCTAAGAAGAATTTTAAAGCACGAGTTTCAAATATAAAATTTGAAAAAATATGCTCATAGGAACATAAAATTGACGCAACAACATGACTTTATTCTCATTTACATTTTGAATTTTCAATCCGGACGTCAAAATTATTATCAACCAAAATTCACTGTCGGTCTTAACGACAAGGATAGATAATAATTAGTAAGTAGTATTTTTTCTTAATTTTCTACTATAATATTATTTTCTTCATAGAAATTATTACTTTGTTTCTCTCATCTTCTTTTGTTTTTTTTCCTCCTCGTAAAATTATAAACGCTCTGGTTTTGTTTTTCTTGCTACTTTGTTTGAACTGTGAGTAATTTTCTTTCCTTTTGTAGTTTTTTGTTTGGATCATAATTGTGTTTTGACCAGGACAAAAATCTCTTCTTCTCAAGAATTTTCCCTTACATGAGCTCAATTTTAGGCTGAGAAATGTGGCAGGTTTCTGTGATCTTACATCAACTACAGAGTTTGGAACAAAAGCTTATGGTCTATGTTTTTTCTTTTCTTACTTGTCTGAGATCTCATTGCTTATGATTTTGCATCTAACCTCTGTTTTGTAATTTGAATCTTTTTCAGAATGTGATCTATTCGTTAGCTTTAGTGATTATCGAAAATTTCCAGCTTTGGGTGTAAATTACAGAACAAAAACTGCCATCTTTACACTTCAAAATTAGCTCAAACTCTGTAGCAGAATTTGGAAAATCTAGAACTAAACCTTTGCCAAATAAATTTTATCACATTTTGTTGTTAGAGATTACCTGAAACTTGAAATTGGAGATAAAGTTTCCATATTTTTTTACTCTTTGAACATATTGTAAGTGCAGGTACTTAAAATCTTTAGAATTTGATAATGGAAAACAAGCGATAGAATGAGCTCCGGTGTGACTGTTATAGGAGCAGATGCACCATCAGCATTTCAAATGGCTCCGAGACCCATCAGAGAGCCCCTAACCAGTTCTTTGGCTCATCTCCAGCTCCCATGGACGCACCCAATGCCTTCAGCGGAAGCCTTGGGGAAGAAGAAGAGGGGCAGACCTCGTAAATATGAAGCTAATGGTACTCCTTTGCCCTCCTTCTTCTTCATCAGCCCCACTTGTGAAAAAAACGTGGAAAAGGCAGGCTTAATGGTTTTGATAAGAAGTTGCATAAAGGCATGGGACTCCATTCTTCCGGTAAACTTTTGGCTAAAAACTATGCAAAACTAGCTTTGTAAAGTAAGACTAAAAAGTTTCTTTCATTTTTGTGTTTACCTTTAAAGATTGTAACTTTGTATCATCGGATTGCAGGTGAAGGATTTGGCGTTAGGGGTGGTGTTGGATCAAATTTTACGCCGCATATAATTACAGTGAACACCGGTGAGGTATGTGTTAAGACGAAACAAACAAAAAATAGAGCCTTAGATTAGACTTAGAGGGAATTTGTGTTTGTTTTTATACTTACCAAAGAACTTTGGTTTGTTTTGGTTTGATTGAAGGACATTACTAATAGAATCATCTCGTTTTCACAACAAGGACCACGAGCTATCTGTATCTTATCAGCAAATGGAGTGATATCAAACGTCACTGTTCGCCAGCCCGATTCATGTGGTGGTACTCTAACCTATGAGGTTTGTCTCTCACACTCCATTTAGAGTTTTAGGGAGAGCAAGTGTACTTATTACAGGGTGTTTTGGTTTCTGGCAGGGTCGGTTTGAGATATTGTCGTTGTCTGGTTCTTTCATGGAAACAGAGAATCAAGGTTCAAGAGGAAGGTCTGGTGGCATGAGCGTCTCTTTGGCCGGTCCTGATGGTCGTGTTGTGGGTGGCGGGGTAGCTGGCCTTCTCATAGCTGCCACTCCTATTCAGGTGACCCCATAACTCTAACAAGAACTAATGTATTCTTGAAATCGTCTCTGGTCTCATCAAGTTTGTTGTTTCTTGAAACAGGTTGTTGTTGGCAGTTTTTTAACAAGTGACGAACAAGATAATCAAAAGCCAAGGAAGCAAAAAGTGGAACACACACCTGGGACGGTCATGTCATTGCCTCCTCCTCCTCTGGCTTCTGTTTTCTCATCGTCCAACCCTGAGAGAGAACCGCTACCATCTTCATTTGGCATCTCCAGCTGGACCAACGGACATGACAACCCAAGAAACTCAGCTACAGACATCAACATAACTTTACTAGCCGATTGAGTTTCTTGATGGAAGATTACTAGGTTTGGGATTAAGTCTCTGCTGTACAATGCTTAGGAGCATTGCTGAAGCTGAATGCTACTCTGCGTTTTTACTTTTAGAACAACCTGAGCTTCTTTTATAGTATTTATGACTTCTAATTCATTAGATCATGAGTTTACCAAATAAACAAATTAATGAACTGAGATTATAACTGCTACATGCGTTGTGAATTAATTCATATTTAAGGCCAAACCAACTTGTAACTTAATAGATATCATGAGAAAAAAGTCTATAAAAACAATGATGCCTAATATAAGCATGTTACCTTGGTGAAAAATCAAACAATGGCTTGTGGAGTAATTTTGGGTTTCATGATAATTGTGATAAGTTTTGTTTCCTCAATGGTTATTGGAAATGAAATGTACGATGACACGCCGTACCCGGTTGAATGCAGTACCCTGCTGATTGAACACAAGCCTATCAAAAACACGACACAGTTACTGCAAGTGTCCGTAGAACGAACACTAGATGGAGCCGTAAAGGCCAAGAGCAACACTTACACTCTTGGCCCACAATTTGGTTCAAAGCAAGCGTGGGAGGAGTGTATGGATCTGTACGAGCAGACTATCCACAGACTCGACCAGAGTGTCTTGTGTTCCAAGAACATGTGCTCTAGGTCGGACGTGCAGGCATGGCTCAGTATTGTACTCACCAACCTCGACACGTGTCAGGAAGAGATGTCAAAGCGCGGCGTCTCATCTCATTACTTGCAGAGCCTCACCATTGATGTCTTTAATGCCTTGGCCATCAACAAGGTTACTCTCCAAATCCGACTTATTGTCAAGCATAGCTTCAAAGGCAAATTGAGTTTTCTTTTATGTATATTGCAAGGAAACAAATGAGAATGAGAGCGAGTTTGGGACATGGAGAGTAGCAATGGAAATGATGTAGTGGTGGCTCAAGATGGATCGGGCCAATACAAACCATCCAAGAGGCCGTGACAGGTGCGGGAGAAAGGCCCAAGATAAGCCCAAGACACGTTACACATGTCAAACAAGGTGTTTACGAGGAATATGTAACCATAGGAATCAAGTACAATAACACCATGATCATCGGAGATGGTATCGGCAAAAACATCATCACCGGCGACAGACAATGGCTACTTTATTAATTTAAGAAGTGATCGTTATGGTCATATAAATAACAAGAGTGATCATCTGAATTGACAGTGGTGGAAGGAGACGGTTTCGTAGGACGAGACATGACGATAACGAACACGGCAGGGCCTGAAAACAAACAGGCAGTCTCAGTTAGATCGGATTCAGACAAGTCAGTCTTGTACAAATGTAGCATCGAAGGATATCAAGACACGCTTTACGTACACTCAGGACGTCAATTATATAGGGAGTGTGACATATACGGAACTGTCGACTTCATATTCCGAAACGCCCCAGCTGTTTTCCAAAACTGTAGGATATTTACACGTAAGTCACCGAATGGAGTCAGCATAATAACCGCACAAAGCCGAGTCAACCCGAATCAAACGACGGGAATTGTAATACACAACTCGGAGGTGAGAACATTAGGAGGCGTGAAAACGTATATAAGCCGTCCATGGAGGCCATATGATCGGACGGTGGTGATTGGGACGTATCTTGACGAGTTGATCGAACCTAGAGGATGGTTAGATTGGGGTAATCAAACGGTGCTTGCTACCTTGTATTATGGAGAGTATCAAAACGCGGGTCCGGGTTTGGGTATAGAGAACCGGTTGATTGGGTCGGGTTGCACGTAATAACGGATCTTATCGAAGCTAATCAGTTTACGTTAGCCAGATTTATCGACGCTGCTTCATGGCTTGCGGCCACTGAAGTGCCTTTCACAAACAGTCTCTGATTGAATTCTCTAATGTCTATCAATTATTTCTTTTATTCCCAAAGGCCCTTTTATATTTTTATTCTTAACGCCTGATCCGATTAATCTACGAATGAATCAATGAAGCTTGCGTTTTATTAAATTCTTGCAAACACTTCGGATAAATATAAATTTTAACTGGTTTAGTAATATCAATTTGTTAAGGAATAGATGGTTCAACTGAAATTACTTGGGAATGGTGCTCCAGATTTGGGAACAACACCAGTTTTATGCAAACAGAAAGAAGTGTGCTTTTGGACAACCACAGATTGCATATTTGGGTTCCAAGTTAATGCCACATAAAAAGGATTTCGGGTATAGTTTTCCTTGCGATGGTTCGGGACGAGGTGGTATTTGTGATATTTCGGCTTGGGACGCATTTTATTTGGAGTGGCTTTAGAACCGAAAAAGTCATAAATTCCAGAGACACCGCTGCTCAATACCTTAGGGGATCCACTCTATAAATGTCTCTTTTTCTCCGGAAGTTGTCGGAATGACTCGTAATAAGATATCGGCTACAATTGTAAAGGTTTTATCAATAAAATTTCCATTGTGGTTTCATTGCTTGTTGTTTTGTCTGGTTTAATAATACCGCTTACCCTAGTGAGTTTTACGGACCTACGGGGCCAGAAGCTTCTCAAGCTCAAGCATTTACTTTTCTAGTTAGAGACCAACGATTCTGATTTAATTAGACATATGATTTTTCTTCAATTACAAAATTTAGATTATAGATCAGAGTTTTTTTTTTTTTTTTTGTCAACGGCAAATTATGTTGGGCCACAACTGGTTGGTTCAATAGCCAAATTCCTACATAATGTATGCGGGGGAACTCGATCCCTGGTTGTGCAAATGAGATGCCTTATATGGACTTACCGCCTGCCACTAGGCTAAGAGCCATTTGCATAGATCAGAGTTTATCAATATAATGATTATTTGTTGATGGAAAAATAAAATAATACCACTTTAATACTTGCAAAACAACTACATGCATATATATATATGAAAGATTCGTTAACAAGAACCATATACTAATCTATTTTCTTTGACAAATTGTCTCTCGAGTGCTGAGTTTTTCAGTTTTTCATTTTCTAATTCTTATGAGCTCACAATTTTAATAAAGAAACATTTAAAATATTAGGCTCTACTAGATGATAGTCAAATAGGAGGTCACATGGATGCGTATAATACTTGTATATGATCATATTTATAATGATAAATGCGGATAGTGGCTTTATTACACAACTTTCTAACTATTTGATTTTGTTTCCTTCTAAAACTTGCATCTTATACAGAGAAAAACAAATCAACTGCTTCTGTCTTCCCATATATGTTTAGTATAACCAATGCTCTTTTGACTGGTATATATACCATTATGTAACATATTTATGGTATATTTTTAGTTAGAGGTCTAAATAAAGATATGATGATATGGGGTAGTGAAATGGAAAAGCGAGGCAGGGCAAAGAAATGGCTTGAAACGGGAATGATAATGAAATGAAAGAGTGACATATACACATACACGTGCACTTATATATTCACTCACATCCATCAGATGTTTCATTGTTTTCCAAAGTCTTTATTTATTGAAATGACACTTCTCTCTCTCTCTCTCACCTATTCAAGCGGTGGAAAAGAAGAAACACGAATCTACAGATTGATAATATAAATATAAAAAAGAAGAGAGAATCAGATAAAGTTGAAACACTACATACGAATTGATACACAAGTGAGAAAATATCTTAAAAAGTTAATAAAATTAAAAAGAGATCTCTGTCGGTCCTGACAAACTATTCATGCCTGTATTTATATTTTATATATGGAAGCCTAGATTGAGATTATGAACGGTCAAATCAGAAATGAAATAGTATATATATATTTGTTATTAAATAACCTTATTCTTTAATTTTTGTTTCTTGATTTAGAGCATCTCCATGAAAGCTTAGAAGATGTTTTTGGTTCAGATCTCAAAGAATTTTTAATTAAAAAAACAAAAAAATAACCAAATAGTGAAAAGAGGTTCGCCAGGGAAAACTGCTGGAGACGGGTTCGCCACATAACAAACCCTAATTGGTTATTTCATTTTTTTAGTTTTTTTTAAGAACTTCAAGAGTTCTTTAATACAGATGATCTGAAGATTTTTTACTTAGTCAACTTTGAAGCCTTCCTCGATTTTCTCTCCATTCATTTTATATCATACTTTACTAAACCCTAAATGTATGTAGATGTACATATTTAGAGTTGAAAATATTGTGATGACCTCGTAGGAATTACCGTGGAAAACTGAAAAATGACCACAAAAAAGAAAGAAAAAAGAATGATGAGAAAATGATAAAAAGAAAAAGGAATTGGAGAGGATCGAGGAGAAATGGAAATAAAGAGTGAAAACAACAGATGAATGAGCCTTTGCTTAATCACTTCCATGCATCTGTCTCTTTCCTTCTTCATCGATCTTTGCGTCCTTCTCCATTTTTTGTTTTATTCAATTTTCATTTACACATTTGCTTATAACATTTCTCTTCGAATCATCAATGTTCCTTTACTCTACATCTCATTCAAACTTAGTTTATATGCATGAACAAACAAAACCAATCTCTGGATGTATCACTCTTTGTTACCCTAGGCATGCAGTGTGTAACTAAATTATACTACTAATTTAGGGTTTTGCGGAGATAACATATACAATATGAGTATGACCAACTAGAATTTATGAGACTTGCTTTATAGGTCCTCAAACACAAGTACACAACACCAACCTTATTCATTCATGCATGAATTCCAACTTTAAGCCTAACCTATTAATTATGTCTCATTCGTGTGTCACATCACCGATTCAGTTTTAAGTTTAGACATTTAACACTACTAATTGGGAAATTTTTGAAAAATAATATTAAAATGATCAAACATTACAAAGAATTCCATTATTTCTGAAAACAAAATTCAGAGTATATATAACTAATTTTCTCACGACTTAATAAAAAAGAACATGTTCTTTATAATATGTTTTATACATATTTATCTATATAAAATCAAATTTCAATTCGATTATGAGACTTTATAATATGATTTATACATAGATTGAACTAACTCATATTTATGTTAGACAACTATATACAATATATTAACCCTTAATTATAATCAAATACACGAATACTGTTTCACTTTTTAACTTTTCATATTGTGGACTGTATGGATACTAGCTAGCTAGTAATTGATAAAGAGAAAAGTAAATATTTTAAGATTCTACACAAATCTTATTTTTTGTGAGGAGTTATATGGTAGCTATACAAATCTGATATATATTTATAACTAAACTTTAAAACATTGACAAAATAGGGTTTTCTAGTTAATTTAATTCAACAGGAAGATGGTATTGAAAAGTGATTCAAATTACAATCAATGATTTCAGTTACATGTTTTGCTAGTTTTTATTTCTAATCAATTGGGAGTTTCAATTTTTACTTTTAATTATAGGACATAATGAATTCATGGCTGTAGTGAGTGCTCTTACATTTTTGTTTCTTATAACTTCATGTTGTCTCTTTCATTTTAGATTATCAGAAAATAAAAGATTTTCAGCAAAACTTTCTTTGTGTTCTCTGTTATTTTTTTACTTTTTTTCTTCTAGTGTTTTGTCTCGTAACAACAGATGGAAAAAGATGGATTTGAAATCATAAAATTGAAAGACAAAAAAAAAAGAAAAAAAAGGAGTAAATGAGAATGCAGGTATGCAGCTTATCTCTACAATGGCATATCTTCATCACATGTCTCCATTTTGTTTAGGTACAGTTATGTTTCTTCTTCTTCTTTTACATAAATATATATAGATCTCTCTTTCTATTTCTCTCTCTCTAGACCACATATTCTCCACCGTTCTTTCTGTGGATGAGTTCGGCTTCTGGAGAAGAAGTACTTGACATTTATAAGGTATATAGTACTCAGCATCCCCCAACACTATCTCAATCTACTTCTCCTGAATTCTCGATCAGTCATATCTTTTCTATCAAATCATA
>JAKUCM010009262.1:0-17871 GCA_023374145.1 Lepidium sativum | reverse complement strand
AATTGTTTAAAAAAACCGAACGAATATTATTATTACTTAAAGAGATCTACAAACATAGGATACAGGATACATCTGATTGATGAGTCTAAGAGTTTTATAGAGAACCAAATGAGGTTGAATCCGAATCTAAAAGAAGTTGTCAGAAAGAGATAATGAAACTGTTAGAAGCAGGGATCGTATATCCTATATCCGATAGTAATTGGGTTAGTCTTGTCCATATTGTACGTAAGAAAGGAGGCATTACTGTAGTCAATAATGAGAATAATGAATTGATACCTACTAGAATTGTCACATGTCATAAGATGAGTATTGATTTAAGAACTTTAAATTTCTCTACTAAGAAGGATCACTTTCTTATGCCCTTCATGGATCAAATGCTTGAGAGATTGGCTAACCATTCTTACTATTCCTTTTTAGACGGTTATTCAGGTTTCTTTCAGATTCCCATTCATCCCGAAGATCAGGAAAATATGACTTTTACATATCCCTATGGTAGATTTGCATATCGCAGAAAGCCATTTGGATTATGTAATGCTCCAGCTACTTTTCAAAGATGCATGATGTCGATTTTCACTGAGATGATTAAGGATATTATGGAAGTTTTTATGGATGACTTTTCTCTGTATGGTTCTTTTTTCTCTGGTTGTCTTTCTAATCTTTGCAGGGTTCTCCAACGTTGTCAAGACAAGCATCTAGTGCTCAATTGGGAGAAGTGTCATTTCATGGTTACAGAGGGGACTGTACTCGGTCACAAGATATCAGGAAAAGGAATCGAAGTTGACAAGGGGAAGATCAAAGTAATGACAAGCTTAAAATCGCCAACCACGGTCAAAGAGATCAGAATTTTTCTCGGTCATGCCGGTTTCTAAAGAAGATTTATTAAGGATTTCTCGAAGATTTCCATACCACTCACTCAATTGCTATGCAAGGATGTCAAGTTTGAGTTTACCAAAGAATGTGAGGAAGCGTTTTTGACCTTGAAAGAAGCTTTAGTTAGTGCACCAATAGTTCATCCACCATATTGGGAATTCCCTTTTGAGAATATGTGTGATGCGAGTGACTATGCCGTTGGAACTGTTTTGGGCCAGAGAAAAGATAAGAAGTTGCATGTAATCTACTATGCTAGCCGAACACTTGATGATGCTCAAAGGAAGTATGCAACTACAGAAAAAGAATTGTTGCTTATCGTTTTTGAGTTTGAGAAGTTCAGATCTTATCTTGTCTGTTCTAAAGTTATTGTACACACTAATCATGATGGTCTTAAGTATCTCCTTTCCAAGAAAGATGCTAAGCCTAGGCTGCTTCGTTGGATGTTTTTGCTGCAAAAGTTTGATCTTGAGATCAAAGACAAAAGATGCATACATAATGGAGTTGCAAACCACCTTTCGATATAACGAATTGATGATTCCATTCCCCTTGATGACAACTTACGGGAAGAGCAAGTTTATCGTATACACTCCACGGTTTGCCGATTTTACCAACTATCTCGCTGCAGATGTTAACCCTCCTGAGTTTCATGGTTACGGGAAGAAGAAGTTTCTAAGGGATATCAGACGATACTACTGGGATGCTCCATACTTATACAAACAATGCTCTGATGGCATTTTCAGAAGATGCGTTTCTCAAAACGAGATTCCTGGTATATTGTTTCATTGTCATGGTTCTTCATATGCAGGTCACTTTGCTACCTTCAAGACTGTCGTAAAAGTTCTTCAATCAGGTTTCTGATGGCCTACGATGTTTCGTGACACATACTCCTTTATTTCATCATGTGACTCTTGTCAGCGACAAGGTAACATAAGTAGAATAAATGAGATGCCACAGAACTTCATTCTCGAGGTTGAGGTGTTTGATGTTTGGGGAATCGATTTCATGGGACCTTTCCCTATCTCTTTTGGGAACCAATACATACTTGTTGCTATAGATTATGTGTCTGAGTGGGTTGAAGCAATATCTAGTCCAACAAACGACACCAAAGTGGTTATGAAAATGTTCAAGCATATCATATTTCCTAGGTTTGGTGTTTCGAGGATTGTGATTAGTGATGGTGGTTCTCATTTCATTAACCAAACATTTAACAATCTGCTGAAGAGGTACGTAGTTCACCACAAGGTTGCTACACCATATCACCCTCAAACTAGTGGATTATGCTCTTTGGGCTTACAGAACCGCTTTCAAGACACCATTAGGAACAACTTTGTTCCATCTGTTGTATGGTAAATCCTGTCAGTCGAGCTCGAATACAAGGCTAATTGGGCTATCAAGCATCTAACCTATGACATCAAATCTACCTTGGAAAGACGGTCATTGCAGATACATGAACTTGAAGAGATCAAACACTTTGCTTCTGACAACTCGAGAATTTACAAAGAACGAACAAAGGCTGCACATGATAAACGTATCCTTAACAGAAGTTTTGCTCCTAATCATAAAGTTTTTTTTTAACTCTCGTTTAAAACTCTTTCCTGGTAAGCTTAGGTCAAGGTGGTCCGGTCCTTTCACCATCAAGGAAGTAAGACCGTATGGAGCTGTGGTTCTACTCAACGAAAGGGGAGAAGAATTTGTAGTTAATGGACAACGCCTTAAACCATATTTTGGTGCTCCTGACAAAGTCAATGAAGATTTCATCTCTTTGACTGATATAACTCCCCCATAGCATCTCTTCTAGTCAAGCTATTGACTTTAAACAAGCGCTAAGGGGGAGACAACCCACCAATAGGTTAGTTTTTGCTTTATTTTTTTGTTGCTCCCATGATATGTTGATTTACTTTAGCTCGTTTCGTCCCTTGATCTCCATGGATCGGTTGATCTAAGGTTGCTCGATTGATCCATACCTCCAGGTGCGTTTTCTAAATCCCAAGGCAATTTTCAAATACTTCTTTTGATTACTTTCATTCTTCCTCTCACTAATATTCACACCAGAACGATGTGAAGTAAGTCTGGGGGAGAACTATTTCTTTGCTAATGAAGTTTCTTTATTTTGTTTTGTTTTTGAGTAGAACATTGTATTAGATAAGCTTTTGTCGGTTTATGAACTATGATTTCTGAGGAATGGTACATTTCATAAGGGTTTAAGCTACCATTTGTCTGATTTCTGCTGAACATTGTTGACTATTAGAAAACTAGAGATTCATCAGATGTTCTTCTTTTCACCACTTCCTCTTGATTGTTTCGAAAATCTGATATCAAACTTAACCTGATTTAATTTTCTTGTCTAGAGAGTAGGTATACATTAGATCAGATTATCAGTCTCAGTTTTGAGAACCTTTCCCTAAGTTTGGTTTCTTTTTCTCAAAGTTTCGTGCACTTTAAGTTTCAACAATCGAAGTAAGCCTAGGGTAAAAGTTTCTCAATGACGCTGCTTGTTTTTAAGGTGAACTGGATGGTTCCGAGGATACATCAAATGACGTAATCCCTTTTTACCTTACTAACTTTCTTACTGAGAGAAACTCTAATGAAGCAACTCGTATTATACACCTTTGAAATTGCAAGAGGTAAAACTACCGATTAAAAAAATACAATGATACCCTAGAAAAGTACGGAGAAATTGGTTTGAAAAGAAAGGAATAAGAGGAAAGGAACCACAATACGGATGATACTTAGTATTGAGAATGAGTCCATGTATCGACATTCTCTGGATAAGACCGCACTAAGACGTTGGTATCATGATCTAGAACTTTTGGGTCTGATTTTGGAGTTATGATGGACTAGTTATTAAGTCTGGGGGAAGTATAAGGTGGTCTCTCTCTCATCGAATGAATCGAGTGTTCTTTGCTTAGGTTCTGAGATGTTAAATTCTTAGGAAGAATGAGTTCTTGAGTTTGTATCTTTTTTTTTAGGTTACGGTGTATTTGCTTGATGACAAGCAAAAAGCCAAGTCTGCGGGAATTGACGTTTATACCGACTTATAGCTTACTAATTCATATGTTTTCTTTAGTATTTGTTGTGCTTTTAGAGTCCTCTCAGGTACAAAACGCAAATATACTTTGGATTCCACATGCTGAGCAAGATTGGAGCTTAACATTGGATTTTTCCAATATGAGATAAAGGATCGATCGATCAACACCAAGATCGATAAATCACAACTTTAAAAGAGAAAACTATGCTCGATCCATTGATCGACTTCTCATGCCTGACATGATCGACCTCCATCCATCTATATCGTGTGCATGATCCACTACACGACCGAGCACTTAAAGATCGATCGAGCTATTTAAGAAGAAGTTACGCACGATCCTTTGCACGATTTGGAAGCTTCAATAATCGAATGAAGAAACATTGATCGATTGAGCAGTTGAAGGATCGATCGATTAATGACCCTGTGTAGCGAAAACCAGATTTCCTTATTTTTGTACCAGTTCGGTTTACTCTATATATTAGGTCAAAAACACGTTTTTAGGAGTTAGTTTTTTGAGATTGGAAAAAGGTTACAGACTTTTGTTGTAACCTAGAGGAGAAGATTTCAGATCTCTACACCATTGGAGAAGAATTCCTAACCCTCTATTCTATCTATTTTGAGTTTTCAATGAATTTGTTTACAATTGCTTGCTTGTTCTTTATCCCCATGTCTGAGTAGTTCATTGTCAAGTTTAGGGTATTCTAAAGATCTTAAGAGACATAAGGGTGATGAACAAATAGGTTTTAAATATGGAATCTCAGCCTAGAAACATGGTTAATGCTTAGATTAGAGTAGCTAACTAATTTACGATCTTTCTAGGTGAGCAACTCCTTCACTACCAACAAGAGTTGATGCTAGGTTGGGTTGTGGACAGTTAAGAATTGTTAATACTGCATGGTTAGAGTTCTAGAACCAACGAGAGTTAGGATCTCTAGAATCTAAGCATAGTGATTATCGCTGCGAGAGTATGTTAGTCAATTGTTATTTCCGAATCGAGAACGGAACTGAACATTTCTGAATAGATTCCTCATCCTAACCTTGATTTCCTTATGAATTCCCTAAGCTTGATGTTTTCTAGATATTGTTTACATTAAATTTCTTAGTTACAATCGGTTCCAATCAAAACATCCATCGACTTAGCTCTAGTTAAATAATTCAATCGTTAGTGTGATAATTGGTCTTCGTGGATTTGATCCCTAAATACTATTTTGTTTGCTATGAATTTGCAGTAGGATATATGGTTAAAACTCGTGTTATCAGTCGTCCACCCAGAAAACATTCCGTAGGCAGGGAAGTCACTAATAGTCGACATAAGTACAACTTTCATCTTAAAATTAATCTCACTTGACACATCAAACACTTCGACACCACTCTCCCATAATTGATTCAACTCATAAATTAGTGGCTGTAAAAACACATCGAGTGATTTTCTTGGATGATCAGGCCCTGGGACTACAACTGTCAGGTATAGGAAGTTTGACTTCATACAAAGTGATGGCGGTAAATTGTATGGTGCAGCAATCACCGGCTAAACTGAATATTGTCTCCCTTATTTTCCGAACAGACTAATCCCATATCTACATAAACCGAAATACACATTCCTGCTTTCGGCTGTAAAATCTGGATAAACTGACTTAAAATGTTTCCATGCCTTCACATATGAAGGGTGTTCAATCTCTCCATGTGAATTATGTTCAGCATGCCATCTCATTGAAACTGCAGTATGCTCTGACTAATATAACCTTTTCAACCTATCTCTTAGTGGCTAATACCACATCCGCTTGTATGAGACCCGATTTCTACCACCAGTTTCCTGAAACCAAGGTTTACGAGAAAATCGACATTGCAACATATCTGAATCTTCTCTAGTAAATCATACAATTATCGATACATACATCTATCATCTCGTACGGTAACCCAAGTCCGGCGACCAATTTCTGAACCTCCGTGTAAGAACTTGGGGCAATATTATCTTTGGGGAGACTCCTACTAAAAAAATTAGCTATCGCATCAACACATGTTTCTGCTAAATTGTAATCGATCTTGATACTTATCAAGTCAGCTGCAGTCGATAACGAAGATATTCCATCCTCACACCCACCATAGAACGGCTTCTTCGCTGCATCCAACATATTATAAAAACTTTGTGCTTCAGATTAGGTTATTCCCCTCTATTTATTTCCTCCTCAAAAGCAGGAATCCGAGTAGGTTATAATCTTATTGAAATCTGATGTTTTCATGCTTGATTGATTGATTAAAAGTTTGTTTTATTTGAATTAGAATTTCTTGATTAGGGTTTCACTGAAATAAAAAATTAGGGTTTATGTTTTCAGGGTTCTGATGTGATAAATCGAAATAAAATATAACCAAATTTAAATACCCATAAATGATCCAGTTTAATAAGATTGGACCAGATCTGATTTTCTCGCAATCGGTTTTAAAAAATTATACCAAGTTGAAGAAGAACCAGGAGGTGCTAACCGGCAAAGGGTCAGAATTAGAAAATTCATAAATAAAATATTAAAGCCTTTGATTTGATTTCTTTGAGTTTTAAAATCCCCTTTTAACCCTCTTGAGTGCATATATGATATACATTCAAGTTAAAACTCTGTACCTCTCTTATCTTCAGCTATGGTGAACAAGAGCAACAACCACAACTCATTCTCCCTTTGATTTGTCCTTGAGAAGGATAAGTTGAATGGGAAGAATTTCTTGAGTTGGTACCGTAACCTGAAAATTGTTCTTAGGCAGGAGAAGAAAGAGTATGTTTTGGAACAAGTCTTGCCTTCTAGACCGGCTGCCAATGCCACTCTTGCCTTCTAGACCGGCTGCCAATGCCACTCTTGCAGGAGAAGATGTGCAATGCTTGATGCTTGCGAACATGACCTCGGAACTGCAGGTGCACTACGAGAATGTGGTATCGCCCATCGAAATCTTGACTGGCCTGAAGGGAATGTTTCAGGAACAAGCACAACATGAGAGATACCAAACGGTGAAATCTCTCATCGAATGCAAACTATCAAAGGATGGTTCGGTGAGTATTCATGTCATGAAAATGATGGGTTATATTGATAATCTTGCTAAACTAGACTGTCCCCTTGACATCATACTTCAGTTGCTGCCGTCTTGTTATCTTGAGTTCATATTGAACTATAATATGAACAACATGACGAAGACGTTGACAGAGCTGCATGGAATGCTTAAGATAGCAAAGCCAAATGTCAAGAAGGGAGCCCCGCCTGTAACCTTAGTGAAAGGGGCTAAATCGTTCAAGAAACATGGGAAGGACAAGGGTAAGAGAAAGGCTAAAGCTGATCTGGTTGTGAACCAGGGGCCGGGCACATCCACACCAAAAAACAGGCCCGGCCCATCTAAAACGGTCGTTTGCAATTACTGCAACGAGCAAAGGTATTAGAAAAGAAACTGCAAGAAATATTTGGAAGATTAAAAGAAGATGAATAAGTAGATGTTGCTCATATAAATGTTGCTTCATCAAGTTCTACTTCAGGGGTACTTGATACCGGCTGTGGTGCTCATATTTGTACTAATATGCAGGGCCTAGGCAAAAATAGAAGTTTGGTGAAGGGGCAAGCGGACTTACGTGTAGGAAATGGAGCATAAGTTGCTGCATTAGCCGTAGGAACAAATAATTTGTCTCTTCCATCTGGTTTAGTTTTGGTTTTAGAAAATTGCTACTATGTACCTGCTATAAGCAGAAACATTGTTTCTGTTTCGGTTTTAGATACTGAAGGTTTTTCATTTTCGATTAAAAAAAAGTTGTTTTTTTACCCGAGATGACTTATTTTATGGCAGTGCCCCATTATCGAATGAGCTTTATATTCTTAACTAATCTACACCTATAAATAACATTAATATCAAATGCTTCAAAGTAAATTATTCAAACCCGAGTTGTCTTTGGCATAAGGCATATAAACGAGAAACGCATCCAAAAACTTCATCATGATGGGCTTTTGGACTCATTTGATTATGAATCATTTGAGAAATGTGTATCTTGTTTATTGGGCAAAATGACAAAGGCTCCCTTCAACAAAATCAATGAAAGGGCCATCGACATATTAGGCCTTATACATACCGATGTATGCGGTCCGATGAGCCTAAGTGCCAGAGGAAATTTCAACTACTTTATTACATTTACTGATGACTTTAGTAGATATGGTTATGTCTATTTAATGAGACACAAATCAGAATCTTTTGAAAAGCTCAAAGAGTTCCAACATGAAGTACGTAATCAACTTGGCAGGAGTATTAAGGTTCTTCGATCTGATCGAGGAGGTGAATACTTAAGTCAAGAGTTCAGCGGCCATCTAAGAGATTGTGGAGTTATATCACAACTCACTCCTCCGGGAACACGACAATGGAATGGTGTGTCTGAGAGGAGGAATCGAACATTACTTGACATGGTTCGATCAATGATGAGTCACACTAATCTTCGGTTACCCTTTTGGGGATATGTTCTCGAAACTTCTGCGTTTACGCTGAATAGAGTGCTATCAAAATCAGTGGCAAAGACACCATATGAGATGTGGACGGAAAAAATTCCCAATTTGTCTTTCCTGAAGATTTGAGGATGCGAGGTTTATGTGAAACGATTTATATGCGATAAACTTGAACCAAAATCAGATAAATGCTTCTTCGTTGGTTATCTGAAGGAAACCAAGACGTAATATTTCTACAACCGAACCGAGAACAAAATGTTTGTTGCTCGACATGGTGTTTTTCTTGGGAGAGAATTTCATTCTAAGAAAAGCAGTGGGAGTAATGTACAACTTGAAGAAATTCGAGAGCTACAGGAAGCTGCTCAATTCGGACAGGAAGAGGAGCAGTTAGACTCACAAGATGTTGTTGAATCAACACCTGTAGAGCCTGAAGTTCGCAGATCCGGTAGAAGATCTGTGAATCCTAGTGACTGAAGGACATGATTTATTGATTGTTGACAACGATGACCCTGCAAACTTCAAAGAAGTAATGATGGGCCCTGACTCCAAAAAGTGGTTAAAGGCCACACAATCCGAAATGGGATCCATGTCAGAAAACCAAGTTTGGTCGTTGGTCGATTTACCTCATGGTGCGAAAGAAATCGAGTGTAAATGGGTTTTCAAGAAGAAAATTGATGTGGATGGTAACATACAGATTTATAAAGCTAGGCTGGTAGCTAATGGTTTCAAACAAGTCCACATAGTTAACTATGATGAAACCTACTCTCTAGTTGCTATGCTTAAGTCTATTTGGATTCTCCTAGTGACTGCTGCTCATTATGACTATGAGATTTGGTAGATGGATGTCAAAACCGCATTCCTGAATGGTATTCTAGAAGAGGATGTGTATATGACACAACCCAAGGGTTTTGCTGATCCTAAAACTACTGGGAAAGTGTGCAAACTTCACAAATCCATTTATGGATTGAAGCAAGCATCACAGAGTCGGAATCTTTGTTTCGATGAAGTAGTCAAAGAATTTGGCTTCATCAGGAACAAAGAAGAAAAATGCGTATACAAGAAGTTTAGTGGTAGCACAATTGCGTTTCTTGTGCTGTACGTGGATGATATCTTACTTATCAGAAATGACATTCCGTTGCTAAAGTCTGTTAAAGCTTGGCTCGGAAAACGTTTCTCGATGAAGGACATGGGGGAAGCCGCCTATATTCTTGGAATCAGGATCTATCGAGATAGACCTAAAAAGCTGATCGGATTGTGTCAAGACACTTACATAGATAAGGTCTTGAGCAGATTCTATATGCATGATTCCAAGAAGGGCTTCTTACCAATGTCTCATGGCATGGTTCTAAGCAAGGCGAGGTGTCCCAAGACACCTGCTGAGCGAGACCGCGAGTAGGATTCCTTATGCCTCCGCAAAAGGTTCCATCATATACGCTATGATTTGTACTCGTCTAGACGTTGCTTGTGCATTAAGTATGACAAGCAGGTACCACTAGTGAGACTCAGTCGACTGTCGTCAAGAACATCTTGAAATATTTGAGGAATACTAAGGATATGTTCTTGGTGTACAGAGGAAGTAAGGAGTTGGTTATTAGTGGATTCATGGATGCAAGCTTTTAGACAGATAAGGATGATTCCCGGTCTCAGTCCGGTTACATCTTCTGTCTGAATGGCGGTGCAGTTAGTTGGAAGAGTTCCAAGCAACGCACCGTAAATGACTCCACTAATGAAGCTGAATACATCGCTGCTTTTGAAGCTGCGAAGGAAGCTGTTTGGATAAAGAAGTTCATCTCTGAACTTGGTGTGATTCCAAGTATTACTGAGCCGATGGCGGTGTATTGTGATAACAATGGAGCCATTGCACAGGCAAAGGAGCCCATATTGCACCAGAGATCCAAGCATATAGAGATGAGATATAATCTGACCAGAGATATCGTTGAAAGAAGAGACGTGAAGATCAGCCGAGTTTCAAGCGAAGAGAACGTTGTTGATCCTTTGACGAAAGTACTTTCACGGACTAAGCATGAGTATCATGCCAATGGCATAGGTCTTAGGTATCTTAAGATGTAATCTTAGTTCCAGTGGAAGTTATAATAGTTTTATGTTATGATGTAAACATACTTTGGTTATGTATTAATGAAATTATTTCATTTCTATTTAACACTTATATTAAATTTTTATCCTGAAATAGTCATGACATTCTTATAGGTCATCAAGTTGAGGACTTGATCATGAAACCCTATAGGCGTAAAAATGCACGAATTATTTCATTCCCTAGTCAATGGTTATTAAAGTGGGATACTAATAACGAGATAGACTAGTATGTGAGGTGACTAATGACTAAGTTTCATGGAGTCATTGATAATAAGTATCAAGTCAATTACATAGATGTGTGTCACATGAACATAGCATTGGAAATGAGCCGCTATTAGAACTCTACGAGATCGTATAATAAGTGTCATAAGAGTTTCTCATACGATAATAGAGATATCTACGAGATCGTATAATGTGTTTTGAAAAATTTCAAACGCCAACCGTAACTGGTGGTTATAAAGGAATTTGTCGGGCATATCATGAAATGTGAGAAAGGAACAAAGGATGGAACAAGATGGAATTTGTCCCTCCTATATACGAAGGAAAAATATCTTTGGGCCCTTCGAAAGATTTGATACTGGTAAAATGCATGGTCGTGCTCAAACAAGCTGATAGACACTTGTTTGCTCTATCAGTACAAATTCAAGTTCGATGAACATTGATGTGGCTCATTAAAATAAGGATGACACGAACTCTTGCCTTAGGGCAGATAGAGATATAGAGACAAAGAGATTTTGGGAATATATATGATTCTAGTACAAATGGGAGATTGTTGGGAATATCATACAATCATTTTGTACTTACTCGTGTGGTTGGTTCTAACATCGAGATTAGAAAAATTCATATGGTACTAGGGGTTGTAATAGCTTGCTAGAGTCCACTTATAATCTGTGAGTTGAGACACTCACTGCTAATACTATATGATCCTATTGGGTCACATACCTAAGCAAATGAAGACAATTCAATAGGGAATGATCATTATAGGAATGATTTATGACTTGAGCATAATTATACATGGTTTCGGATTAGAACATGTGTTTTGGGCCAAGCCTACATTAATTCTAGTTCAGCTAGGAATTAATTACGTGTTTTGGGCCAGACCTAAATTAATTCTAGTTCAGCTAGGAATTAATTAGGTGTTTTGGACCAGGCCTAAATTAATCCTAGTTCAACTAAGAATTAATTAGGTTAACTTAAACTCCCTATATATTGTTATAGGGCACAAGTTTGAGAATAAAAAAAAAACCCTAGTTGCTCATTGCACAAGTCGAAACTCTAAGAGAATTGCAAACAAAGTTCTAGCAGACCTCTTTCCTACTTGCGTGCGTGTGGACTATCAATAGAGGTGCTGCACTTGGAGCACTTGTTGACCTTATACCTAATCTTAACTTCGCTGCACTAACCAAACTTCAGGTATAATCGAGTTCTCTATTTATCAGATTCAATTAAGTTAATACAAGACCTAGGCTTAGGGTTTTGCTAGATTAGTCAATTGATAATTGTCGAATTGATTCAAAACTCAACAGTTTTCGCCATCAAATCTCGATTCCACACCCGCACCCCCATCATAACATTCAGTAGAACTTCTGACATTAACCATACATTCAAATTCTTCATGCATAGTTGCTCCTCTAACTAAACCACCATCTATATTTGCACTAGTACTAGCAAAATTAACCATAGATGGATCCTCTCCATTTCAGTACCATACTTTATGCCCACGAATAAAACTTCTACTATAAAGATGAAGCCAGACTTGTTTGACTGAAATAAATCTCATATTTTTACATTTAGGACATGGGCAATACATCTTACCTATTTCACGAGTTATGCTTTGATTTCCGGCCAACTCCATAAATTGTTTTATCCCATCTGCATACTCTGCGGTAAGTAACCTCGTTTCCATATCGTTTCTTTCTTGATCCATCCAAGCCTGAAAATGTATATTTGACATATTGTGTTGTAATTTAAGAAAAATGAAGGTGTAGACAAAGGAAGATCGTTTGTGATTATAAAGACGCATTTTCCTACCGTATTCGACGGGTATTGACAGATATATCTACTTTTGGTTATAAATGAAAACGGCACATGGGAAACGTTTTTACTGGTATCGTCGATAAATGTCAGAAACTGGACGTTGTCGGTGGTGGTCGGAAATTTCCGACAGCTCCCGACATGATTTCTGTACTTGCTAAAACTTTCGATAATTGTCGGAATATCTGTCGGAAATTTCCGACCATAACCTTCCACCATCATCGAAACCGTTCGGTACATGTACATTGTCAGTTATGGTCGGAAATTTTTGACAGGTACCGACTGTGTTTCTAAAATTGTCAAAACTAAATTTCCGACCATGTCCTTCTCGTTGGAACTGCGGTCGGATCTCGGGTTGCTTTCTTGTAGTGATTTTGTTCAAAGTTTATACATTTGTTTGTGAAAACATTGATGTATATATAAAGTAGTAGATATTATTTTCATGGAATATCTTAAAGTTTTAGAGGGATGATTCTGACATTTATTAATTTAGTTATTAAAGGAGTTGGAGGAGATTGTGCTCTTTAGGGTTCCAGTGAAATCTGTGGAAAATATCAGACTAACTTTAGTGATCTTTGATTAACAAATCTATGACGGGCATCAATCTTTACGACAACGTTGAGTCATGTATTCAACATGACATGAAGGTAATTTTATTAGCCTTGACGATTCATGTGAAGTCGATTTTGGTAATGATCTTCACTAGGATAGTTTTCTTTTATGCAGAGCCGATCCGATGTTATTAAAGGCCTTACTCAAAACTATTTTTTTCTTTCGGTATATTTTCTAACTACGAATATACCCACGCTACAGTGCGGGATTTGATTGTTTCTATCAGCGCTTGTGTTCATTTAGTTTTTAAATGCACTTTGATATTTTAAATATTATTTTTGAGATGTTGTTCTAGTGGCCGAAAATCTGAACCGAAATCCACCCGAATTAGAAGAATCGAATCCAACAAAAAGTACGAAGATTTGGAATGGGAACCGGATGAGTCTTGATAAGAGCAAGACTAGCTACGACCACATTTAACAATAGAGAAATAATATCAAAGAAATCTCCAAAATAAAATGCTTTTTTGGCAACTGCAACAACAACAATTGAAGCTGATGAGCAAATCAATAAACATAATATGTTGATAAATTTTTCTTCCAGAGTAGTGAACTTAAGCTTATTCCATCTAGAGATACCTTTAGTAGTCCATATATCTTTTTTTCAACTTTTACCAACATTATCTTTAAGCAAGAACAAGATAGGCAAAAAACAACATCTTTCTTCACACTATACCCTAACCAATTAGGATACTGATCAAAACAAGCAGGGTTAAAGCACCTCAATAGCATCATGTATATGTATATGAAAATAATATACACATTATTTTTTTCATTACCAAACATTTTAAATCTACTTTCATACATATGGCTATGCTTTTTAATTTTTTTTCTTGACATTGGAAATTTTATTGGTGAAAATATTATTTTGGCAATTATGATAAATATTTACATTAATTTTCTATTTCACTAAGATGTGAATTATAACATTTAGAAGAAACTAGAAAACATAGTTCATATCTTTTGAAACATAAACAAACGTTTGTATATTTTGTATATATTTGAACCATTAATATAGAGTTTCTCTTCTAAAACATTAGTGTTATGATATTTAAATAAAATTGAAAAAAATTGACAAATAAATTTTTTTGAAAGTATAGAAAAGTCATTTCTACTCACAAGTTTATACTAACCTCTTCATAGATCAAAACTATCTCAATTGATTAAAATGATCTTCAATGTCTCATAATTGCATCCTATATTTTGCAGTGATCTAAAGTTGAATATATTTATCTGGTAATAAATGAAAGATTGCATGAAGAAAGAAATCAACAGATTTAAAGAATATTTGTGGTGAAAGAGAAATTTATAATGGATTGCGAATTATTTATGTTTCCTTTATATAGAAGAGGACTTAGTGTTCAAATAAGAATGTGTATTATTACAATTATTAAAGATTTTAAATATTATGATAACTACGAAAGATATGTAAACAAGAACAACAATTAAATAAACGAAACTAGTATAAACTCAAAACAAAAGAAAAACAAAAAAATTTAATATATAGTTTTCGATAATTCTAAAACCTTAGAGATGACTATATTTCTTTCAAAATAAACATATTAAATTACAATACTTTCATATATATATATATATATTTGAAATTAAACATATTTAATTTCGAAATAAACATAATAATATTATAAACTATTAAACATATTAAATTTTAATATGTAAATAGATATTTGAGTTCTGTAAAAAAACATATTACGCTTAACAATTTAAATTTTAATACTTTTTTTAGATAACTCTAAAATTAATTAAAATTTTGATATGTTTATTAGATAAGAAATTAAACATATAAAATTTTAATTTCAAAATAAACATATTAAAATAATAAACTTTTTAGTATGATTAATGATTTTTTTATTTTAATGTACTAATTCTTTTGTATATAACGATAAAACATTAAGAATTTTTTAATCAACAATGTTAATATTGAATATGGTGTTGACACATAATTGTTTTTTAAAATTATTAATGTATATACGATGATTTAAGGTGGACATCGAAACAATACAGTCTATAATTTTTTAATTTATCTATTAATTTTTTTTTATTTTTAAATCAACTATAATCTTTAAAATCTATAATATAAAAGTTTCAACCTCTCTCTAAATAGTGGTTGAAAGATGAAGTAATCAATGATTCCGACTGGATGAAAATTACCAAATTTATTGCATTCTCACATAAGAGAGGGTTTCACTTCGTTCCTATTGGCCGAGAATACTCTCTTCTGATTGGTTGAGAGCTTGCATTCAATTCTATTCCACGTTCATCGAACCTTCTTCATTGTCTTTTCACCTGTTCATTTCCATTAACTTTTCAGTTTTGAACACTAATTAGCTCTAAATACATTCATCCACTACTTTGAATTCAATAGATGACATTGACTTAAGTCATATTATTCCCTATATAAATAATCGAATTCACAGCCTCAATTTCATCATTTCATGTATCCATAACTCACAATAGGTTTGTGGATATTGTTACATTGGTCGCTCTGGCTTCTACGGTGCTCTGGCACTTAAGATTTTGCTCTCCTTCGTCATGCCCTTAGCATTAGCGTCCTCAACAAACGTGTCGAGGCTGTTGCCATGTGTGAAAAATATTTATTACGTCCACTTCTTTCATCACTATTTATATATACTTATCTTCTCCAATTAACTGAATCAAATTTTGTTATCTAGCTGAAGTTTCTCTATTTTTTTAGAAATTAGTCGATCGATTTTTTCATTTACTATGGTTTCGAAACCAAAACTCATTTTGAAATTACTAATGCATTGAGGAATCTATTGTTAATTATGTTTTCTTATTCTAACAGGTCAGTGAAATTTCGTACTAACAGGTCAGGGAAATTTCCCACCTCTCTTTATGCTAATTGAACACTATGCAAATAAATTACATAATATGAAGATATTATTACAAATTTGTGACGATTTGTAAATAGATACAATACAAGTGTCAAAGATGTATATTAGTAACAAAAACGTCAAAATATACTTGTGATGAATAAATTTATTAACAATTTTGTCACACATCGTTACAAACAAAGTTCGTAAATTTTTTTTTATATAAAACTTCACAAATTATAATTAATATTCATGATTGCAATACAATTGTCACAATATATCAAAAATAATTGATGATCTGTTTGCAGATTAGAAAAGAGAGAGAACATATACCCACATGCATCTATTCATCTCTTTTATTCATTTTTTGTTTTATTTTATTTTATTTTGTTTGATTATATAACAATCCAAAAGGTAAAATAAGTGATGATATATTTCATCAATAAATGGAAACATGTATGTGATTTTGTATGCATTCATGTATGTGGGATTTGTTTTATTAATTTATACTAGGGAATTGACCGGGCTACACCTGGTTTTTGATTTAGAAACATTTATATGTAGTTTAGCCATAAGTTACTTTCTATGTTTGAAGTTTTTTTTAGTAATGATACTATTTATTTATTTTTATGATTTTAAATTGTGGTTGGTGTAAATATATGCAACCAATTGTATATCTTCTACAAACTTCAGAAACGCAGATTTCGTCGTAAATCAAGCATGTTTAACATATGTAGTATATTAACTAGAATTGTGAGCGTACTTTAAAATTGTTTAAAATTTATTTCGTGTAAATAATAGCAACCTCAATGTTTGGTGTCATCAACATTATTGTCAAAAAAGAGGCGGGTAGCTGATGTCGAGCTTAGGGTTACATCACCTGTAGGGATATTAGGTGTGTAGTGGGATCAAATATAAGTTGTGGTTATATTTGGGAGTAGTGAACAGGGAATTGAATATACCTCTTATAGTTTTTGGATTCACAGTCGTGATGAGAATCACTTTTGGCTTGATGTGTGCGTTATTTCATCGGGTCCTAAAATTCTCGGCAATGTTTCCCCATAAGCTAACACGGATTGTGTCACCACTGGATATTAAATATTAGGTCGTTATCTTGAGAGAGACATATTAAGCGTAAAGCTTGCGAGGGCTTACTCTTGATGTTGGAGGTTGTAGAAACACTCTATCACTTGATCTTGTGTCATGTACTTGAGGTGTCATTTCTTTAGTGGATGTCAAGTTCAGGTTGTCACCTGAAATTACGCGGAGCTCACCTATGACATCTAAAAGATGTAAAAGTAAGTTCGTGTGGCGTGAGGCTTATGTGCTAAGTATTGTAAATGGGGTAAGTATTGGGTTACTGAAGAGGTCAATGTTGGTGTCAGTAATTGCAGAAAACTCTTGGAAAGTCTTTAGCCTAAACTTGTCTTCTTCAATTATGTGATCTCCGAGTGGTGCCGGGAGGAATGTTGTTTTGTCAGTGAAACAGATGGAGTGTTTGTAGTCGGAGACGCGGTAGTACTTCTTGCTGGGATTGATCATGAAGTTTTTCAATTTGTATTTTACTGCTATTGTTGTCTCTCATTGTACGATTTTAAACTCGCATTGTGAATTTAAAAAGTTAATATGTACCAATTGAATACATGTTAACAACAAGTTAAGCATTGATTTTAAAATTTTAATAGAAGTCACCTATTTTAGTTCTATCATTTGTTGAGACTATGCGATAAAGTAACTGGTTAATTATATGGTCACCAATAAAGTGTAAGATAATAAAAGAATTATAAACTATCTTTTATAATAAAAAATTTAAGAGTAATTTTTTAAAATGTTTAAAGATGTTCTTTTCAAAACTACTCTTTCCCTTTAAAAATAAATCAAAACAAATGGATGTTTTTGAAAGAAAATTTTGCTTAAATGACATT
>JAKUCM010009261.1:0-22011 GCA_023374145.1 Lepidium sativum | reverse complement strand
TATAATATATATATGTATTCAGTTATTTACATGGTGAATACATTACTTTTGTAAAATAAAAATGAAACCCTACATTTTCAAAAAATTCTTAGAATATTAACGTGAAAGCTAAGTTTTTTATTTGGATCTGAAGACGTTAAGAATTTTCTTTCTTCTTCTTTAATTCTCTCAAGAGCTAAAAATTCTAAATACAGAAAAAAATACATAGTACATAAGTAAATAATTTTGGTAAAGATTGGAAGACGATCACATCCGTTCATTGTCTAATAATAATGACTCGTGACCTAAACCTTAGACTAGGGATTGCTGTCCACCGAAACTCTTTTTAATACACCACACATTTATTTTTCTTATATAGTTCTTTGAACTAGATTAGTTCAATCTCTTTAATCACTAATATAGTTCTCTAGAGACTTTGCATTACACAATTTATAATTAGAAAACAAACTTTTTTTCAATTGAAAGTACTTCAAAAATATTATAATTTATTTTGAAATTTTTTATAAGATACTGCTCAATGCGACATCATTTTGATTACATGAAGGCTTCGTTGAAAAAATGTCAATGAAGGTCTAATCGCCGTGATTAAGCGGTAAACCTAGATGAGAATAAAATGTCAAAGCAATGTGACGTTAGACTTTTCTTTTGTGTTCTCAAACTGTTTTTTTGTTTGTTATTTATAAAAAAATTGTAAAATTTTTCATTAATATAAAAATTTCCATCAGAAAATAAATAATCAATGGAGGTGACAGGAGAAAAAAAACGATAAAACAAACGGTGGGGAGCGATTTGCGGGGGAGGGACGAATAGAGAAAAACTCCCTGTTCTAACACGTGGCTCTTTAATCACCATTGATTAATATTTACTGTTAGCTTACAATAATTGTTTTTTTCAACCAATTGATACATAACCAAAACGTATGAATCCTTTATAATATTACTAAGATTATACATATATTATACCGCGATTTTGTTTTCAATTTTTGTTTATTTAATTTACAGATCCATATTAATATTTTAGATGTCTAAACTCGGAAAAATACCCCAACAATCTCTAAATTTATATATTTGAAAATTATATCTAAACCCGGACAAAACAAGTAAAGAACCGAATTTTAGAGTTCTGTATTAAATCTTTTTTAATTTTGAATATTTATATTAAAATACTATAATCCAAATTCGATCTAAATTGAATCAAACTCTATCCAAAAAAATAAAATTAAAATACTAGAATGTATTCTAAATTTATGTACCCAAAAAATAAATCGAAACTGAATCAGAAGCAAAATTTATAAGCAATATATTTTCATTAAATTCTTAGTTTTTTAGAGTTTCAGTTGTTAAATTTTATTATCAAAATTTGTAACAAACTCTACCTAAACCTATTTTAAAGGTGATTATAAATTTTAGGTTAACTTTATTCTATAGTTTATAACATGTTTAATGTAAGTGTGTTCCGCTTTAATATATAAAATATAGAAAAGATACAATTATGAGAAAAACTTATTTTGTTTATGATATATTCTTTCTGTTTTTTATATTTGATGTTTTGATTTTTTCACACAAATTAAAAAGTTACTAATTATTTTATATTTTTTAAACAAAATATATTTTATAATAAATATTCATAAATCAATCTACAGATTTCAAACAATTAAAACCACTCTAAAACATAATAAGTTTTACATAAAAATCATAAAATATCAACTTAAATTAAACAAAAAAAACCCTATAATATCAAATAAAATTAATCAAAGAGAATATTAAGTAGGCTTAATGAGACTATCCAAATGATTCAATTTGTTTTACCAAAATTTAATCTAAAAAATCCTGTAATTTTATGTGATAGTGTCTCTGAAGTTTAAGTGATGTATATGTTTACGAGAAAAATTTGTTTAGTTGATGATATATATTAAATAGGCTTAATGGATATAAAAAAATTATTAGTTGCAAAAAAGAAGAGAGGAAATTATGATATATCGATGACAAATGTAGAAAATAAGCATACTCTTAGAAAACTACTTAAAATAATATTCACCTATCTATTTATCCAAAAATTTAAATTTAAATTTTTTCTTTTAACAATATAGTGAGTGATATTTATGTGATGGGGATTCTCTAAAACTGGAAGATAACTGTAGTGAAGTGCCCCAAAGCAAAAGATCTTCATGGGACTCTCTCTCTCTATCTCTTAGAACCCCTCTTTCTCTTTTTTCCTAATCCACAGAGAAATCCCAGAAACTTTCACCTTCACAGATCCAAATTATGTTGTGATCTTAAATGATGAAGAGATACTAATTTCATGGCAGTGTTTGCAGTTTCTTAATTTCAACTTTCTCAAATCAAATCTCTTTGTGGTGTGTTGTGTTGTGTGATGTGGTTGGATAGAAATGGCAGGCTTCTTCTATCTAGGAGGCAGAGACAACAACAACAGCAACAACAAGCAAGATCATCAACAAGTAAACAAAGATCATCATCATCATCATCAACAAGACAAAAGCAATTATCTTTATCTTTACAAAGACGAGATCTATAACAACAACAAGGGTTTCGAGATTTGGCCTCCACAATACTTTCAACAACAAGAACAACAACAGCATGCTTCAGCTACTCCTACAAACTTCTACTCATTTGGTATGGTTCCAAGTGGAAGCAGTAGCAACAACAACAACAATAACAGAAGCCGAAGTCTATACTTTAACGTAGTCTCAGATCATGAACCAGGAGGATTCACAGTAACAAGACAAGGAGGTATGAATTGTCAGGATTGTGGTAATCAAGCTAAGAAAGATTGTCCACATATGAGATGTAGAACTTGTTGTAAAAGTAGAGGTTTTCATTGTCAAACTCATATTAAAAGCACTTGGGTTCCTGCTGCTAAACGTCGTGAACGTCTTGCTCAACTTGCTTCTTTGCAACACCAATCCGCTACTGGTCGTGAAATTGAAAACGCAAACGCAAAGCGCCTTAGAGAAGGTAGTGAAAATGATGATAAAGACCATAGTGGTGGTAATGGTAATGGGTCGGCTCTTGCTAATACTCGTGTGGTAAATGCTAATTCTAATTCAGGTAAAACTTCGATTATTTTTGGATAGCTTTCAAGATTGATTGAATTTTTTACATAAAAAAAGTGTCGAATTTTTATAATTATGAATGTTTGTGGAGAAGTACAACATCATTTGCGTGTGAATGAGGATGTCCACCGGATATTTCTGCTTTATTTATACAAGTTACTGTTTCTTAGTAAACCTGACGACATAAAAGAGTTTAAAACCAAGATCAATTTCATGTAAAGATTTGATTTTTATTAGATATATATAATGGTTATTACACTTTACACTTCACAACATGTTACTAAAAGAGACCATAGGAGCATTAGGTTTATTGTTTGTTATTCTTATAATCAATGTATAATGAAATTTTAGGGTTGGATGTGAGTCAAAACTTACCACCGGAGGTTAATTCACCGGCGATTTTCCGGTGTGTTCGAGTGAGTTCAATTGAAGAAGATGAAGATGAACAAGAATATGCTTATCAAACAGCTGTGAACATTGGAGGACATGTGTTTAAAGGCATTTTATATGATCAAGGACCAGATCAGGATCATCATCTTAATCTTCTAGCTTCTACTGCAACAATTAACAATGTAGAGGAAACTACCACAAAGACTGTCTCTGGTAACAATAATGGCGGATTAATGATTGATCCATCTTCACTTTATCCATCTCAACTTAACTCATTCATTGCCAGTACGCCATTTTTCACACCTCCAAGGTCATGAGATTTCAGACTATTATAAATCTTTATAACGTTGAAATAATGAGAGGCTAGCTTTTTCATGTTGTCGTTTTTGTATTTGTCTTTTGAAATTTCGTGCAATTTGATAAAATACTCTTTTAGCTAGGTCGTGATTAACATGCACATCCAACGTACGTTTTTAAAATGATCAATGACAGTTGAATTTAATGTTCTAGTTTTATAGTTTGATAGTTTATTAGAGTATCTCCAAAAGACATTTTATAATTTCAAATATAGAGCTTTTTGTTCTCCAAAAAGAAATTTTAAAACTTTAAATTTGAAGTTTTGGGTAGTAAAACTTCAAATATAGAGTGTCACTACTCAAAACTTCAAATTTGAAGTTTATCTTTTTATTTTCATTTTGGTATGAGATATAAAAATTTTTAAAGATTAAAATGAGAAATAAGAAAATATATAAGAATCATAAATAAAATATATAATTTTATTACCAAAATAATTATATTGTAAGAAAAATATATAAGTTTTACACATAAAATAAAATAAAAAAATTAAACCAAGATTTATATTATTTTAAAAGTAGAATTAGACAACAAGAATATAACAAAAGAAATTTAATAATATCATTCTCAAGATTCAAATATTGGTAAGATAATAACGTTTAATGCATGATAAAATTAATATATTCGAATTTTGTTTATATCATTTTCAAGATTCAAATATTGGTAAGATAATAAGGTTTAATGCATGACAAAAATTAATATTTTTGAAAAAATATTCTATCATTTTCAAAATTCAAATATTGGTAAGATAATAAGGTTTAATGCATGATAAAAATTAAATTTTCAAAATTTTTGTAAAAAAAAAATATTAATATGTATGTGTGCTTATAATCAACAATTTTTAGCTCCTAATCTACAAATTAAAAATAAAGAGAGTCATTTCTTATTTAAGTATGTATTTTTATTTCTAGTTTTATATTTTAATGTAAGTTTTTATTAATTAATATTGTTGTAATATTATTTAACTTTTTTTTTTGTCAAAAATTGGATTGACAATCCCAAGACTTAAACCATAGTCAAACTCCTAAAATCCTTAATAATATTATGTTAAAAAATGACTAGATATGTAAATAAATTCTTGTCGATCTATAGTCTAATCCCTAACAATATCACATAAAAAACACTGAATTCTTGTCGATCCATAATTAAACCCCTACCAATATTACGTTGGACAAAATAATTGTTTAAAATTGAATTAGTTATTGTCCCAATTTGTTCGTTTGTTAGTTTCCTCTTTTCGTTATTTGATTTATATATGATTCTGTAACTCTTTTGTGTTAATTAGGATCAGTTTATGTAATTCAATCTTTATGTGGTTTAGTTAGACTTTTATCACTGATATCATTATCTAATTAAATATATCTCATCAAAAAGTTAAATAAATATGTTTTATGAAAAAGTCTTCCGAAATGTTTAAAAAAATCTTTCATTTGAGAGATTATAGATAAAAGTTTCTAGAATTTAAAGATTCTTATAATAAAAAAATTTATTTATTATTTTACTTTTATTATTTTGTTCAAAATTTTTTTTGTTCGGCGAAAAACTCTCATTGCAGATACTTTTATTTATTATTAAAAAGCCAAATAAAAAATCACCATTTCTATTAATAAATTATTGTTTTTGAGTGCGATATTGAATTAGCTTTCTGGTTGGTATTGAGCTCGAAGCTGCTTTTATCCCCGTTTATCCGTTTGCTTGCCGGATCTAAACATTACTTAACTTAGATTTTGTGCTCCATTCATCAAAGATTTGAAAGAAAATATATACTTTAAGAAGACTTTAACCAACTTTTTTATTTCAAATAAATGAATTTCTACAGAATTGATATTTAAAATTATTTCTCGATTGGAATGTATAACCAACGTCTCAGAGAAGATGGAAAAGGTTAGTCTTGAAAATAGTCATGGGACCTTTAAATTTATATTCATACATTAACTTTAGTTTAGTTTGCTTAAATATTAACTATAGAGTTTTGTGCTAAAAATCAAAAATCGATGTGTCTTGCAAATTTATCAATTATCTTAAGATATCAGAGAAAAATTACTATAAATTATAAAAATCAAAAAGTAAAATTGCAAATTACTATAATTTGAAAAGTATTAATTTTGCACAAAACTCTATATTATGTCAACGCAGTTGTGATCTATAGATAAATGAAATAAATTTGGGATAGTAGTAGTACACTACTTGAATTTAAGTCTTCTTTATGAAAATACGTCTTAGAAAATATTACATAGTTTCTTCTAATTTTTCGATGAATTTGAATTTAAAATATTGGTAATACGCTACTTGATATTAAACTAAAATTATAAAAAAGCCCTATATAATATTTGAATAAGCCAAAATTCTAAATAGCTACTTACATGATGGACCCATTAGTCTTATGGTTTTTACTTAGATAAATGTTGTTTAATTCCAAGATTCAACCCCTGTCTACAATTTTAGGACGTGAATAAGATTAACCAACTTGTAGAATGTCAAAATAAGAGTAAATACGTAACATGTGAAATATTGGCGAAGATGAATGTAAACGGATAGAAATAAAGAGCATTTATATCAAACTACTTCTCTGCAACACTATGATCTTTTTACTTATTTGAATACTAGTTACATGGACGTGACTATCATTCGTCTACAATTAAACTGATACTAAAATGGCTTAAATTATAATCTCAAAAATAATTCAAATTGATATTATTATCGATATAAAGATTAGCTAGTACTATTAGACCACCATTATCAAAAGTTTTTAACTTATTTTATTATTAAAAATTTAAAAAACTCTTAAGAAATTATATAAAAAAGTTTCTTATTCAAGAAATTCTTTAATGTTTTCTTAGCTTATTTTATTATTAAAATATATTTCTGAATTCATCTTTTCTCATATATAATTATTTAATAATATTTAAAAAACTCTAATAAAAACTTTTCTATAATATTGCTCTTATAGATTGCTTATAGATTGCTTGATCAGGACAAGTAGAAATGACAGAAGAAAAAGTTGGAAGTTTCTCAAAAACTGTAGAGTGTCTGACTGGCTACATGTGATCTCGAACTTTCAGTCTCCGATCAGAACTATTAAAAATTAATTTTCAATAATGTAAATTGATCCAAAAGTCATGATCATCATCTTATTATGCAAAAGCCCTAGAGCTTCATAGGAATAGTCTATATATGGTTCTACTATTAATTATTTTTTATTGTATGTATTTTGTCTTTATTATTACATAACTGATGACGTACATGTGGTTCCAAATGGTACGTACTTAGCTATATCCTCACAGGTCAAATGTTAGGCATGTCATTAATTGTCATTAAAATTTGTTAGGTTATGTTTGAAATGATAGTTAGCGACTAAATTGTGTTGAAAAAGAGGAAATTAATGAGTCATGAGCATGAAGAGTCCAAAGACTCGATACATATCACTGTGAATATTGTAAAGTCTTTGGTCAAAGTGAAAGACTGATTCCAAACGAAGAATTTGAAATGCATATCCTCGACATTTCTTATACTTTATAAAAAAACATCTGTTAAACTTTATACCTAACTTGATTATGATTGATATGACACTTTCTTTCCTTATCACAAATTATTTTTATAAAATTATATATATCTTTCAACGTGTAGATATATATATATATATATATATATGTCAAATAGTGGACATGTCAAAGAAACAGTTGTTAGATGTTATTCCAATATCATTATTATTAAAAGATAGTATGTACATAATTACATAGTTATAACAAAAAATTTGGTTAACCAGAATACATATATTGAAGTATGTCAACTTCAAATTTTCATTACTAGTATGAGACTGAATTTCAGTAGAATGGGCAAAATTTACAAAAATCAAAATATGAGCTAAACATCCAACATAAAAACGCAGAAATTTGCTTTTTAATGAATGAAGAATAATGTAAAGATAAAAAAAATCTAAAACTACATTTCAATTTATAAAAATTTTGGAAGGAAAGCTGGCCAATTTACATCAATTTAGTTTCCAGCGAGAATTAAATTTGAAGGATTGTTTTCCTAAATTATTCCTACCACTTTGCTATCATTGTTTTTACAATATAAAAATTGAAAACAATGTAATATTCATATATATATATTAGATATATTTGCTTTTAATAAATATGTTCGAATACAAAATATTGTTTGATCTATAACTAAAAATTTGAGTTTTGGGTTTCATTATTTTCCAACAAAGACCAAGGAGTGTTGAACATCTTCATGATTCGGGTAATCTGAGCTTCACTCTTCGTTTACCTCTCCTGATTCTCGCGGAGAGTCTCCTGAGTATGTCGAAGGGTTTCCTTCATTGTCACGTGACTCGTCCGGAAATCCACCATCTCTTACTGCTCCTGTTGACTGAGACCCAATATATGACTCAGGTCTACGCCTGCTGGCAACCCATCGCCAGTGAAGAGTTTACCGAATCCAAATCGCCATCCCTTGCGGCAAGGAGTTTCCTACAAAATAGATAAAATACTTACATGGCTATCAATATAACTTAACATAATCTAAGATTGTAAACTATTGGATTAAATGATTATCTCAACGACAATGCAGTTGATGTCATCACGAGAGAGCGAAACAGAAGGCTCCGCTCCATCTCGACCACCTTCAACATCTTCGGGTCCTCGATCCTCCCGGTCTTCTTGAAGGTGTGAAAACCCTTCATTAGTCTCAACTAATCTGGTAAACACCCATTTTTAATAGTTCACAAAACTAAAAATATTGTTAAGATTACAATCAATGAATTGTGTATATTTAAAATAAAAAATTACCATATCTCGCTTAACGCGCTCAAAGGTATGGCAGTCGGCGTTGTGTGTCCCCGGCGTCTTCACTGCCACGTCCTTACCACCTATGCGGTTCTTCTTGTTTCACTCAAAAACCTTCTTCGTGGCCGACTGTCTCCAATACTCAACAAACTCTACGAATCAATTTGCTGGGCAACCATAGGGTGTCGTCATTAGATCCATAGACATGGTTACTATAGGAAAGACTACACTGCTCTTCGAACTTCTTTCGAACTTCTTTCGAACTTCTTTCGAACTTGAGGCATGTGATGAAAATCGCAATTAAAATGTTGTTGTCAATTGTAAAAAAATTAGTATAAATAATTAATAATTAAAAATGTCTACTTATCGTAGAAAATGGTTGTTTACTGCGAAAAATTTGAACCATTGCTCTTTCAAGGTTAGAGGAAACTTGCTGAAGGTTGAATGCACAAAAGAAAGCTGCTCCTATATCATAAGCTTCACTAACATGACTATCTTATCTTCGACCCGAAACCAAAAATTGAGAATGTTTGATTATTATTATTATTTATAAATAACTTCAATAAAATAAGTTAAGTATACTAATTACCATGTATTTCCAGTTCCCAAACTAGGATCGAGAACCTTAAGATAGTCACGGTCTCGATTTGTCAATATCTCCTCAATCGTTAAATGCAGAGGTGGTTGTTGAACCGATGGTTGTGGTTGTGTCTCCGGCACATGAGGTGGACTCAGCGTGGCATTAGAATCGTGCTCCCGTGATCATCGAGAACATGATCAACGAATGATAGTACGAAAACCTAAAAATAATAGAAACATTATTAGTTTTAGAAAAACTGATGATTATAACAAATAGAGAAAAAAACATGAGTATCTAATTTAGAATCTAAGTAATTATTGTAAGTATTAAAATATAACTTTGTATCGCTGTAAATTTAAATTTGAATTTACAAAACATCGAAATTCATTTTGTGACATATGAACATATGTAAATGATTAAATTTTCAAACTCTATAAAATAAATTGAAAATATTTATTAAATACGTAAATAATTAAATTCACATAAATATAAAATAAATTGAAATGTATTTTATAACATAAAAATATATTTGCATTTATATGTATAATATTTTGTTCATTTAATAATAGTAGATATATCTTCTTAAATTTATATGAATATATATGTATCTATATTATATCCTAAATTTTTTTATGAGTAGTCTTAGAAATAAAATGATTTGAATATTTAAGTTTTAAAAAGTAGAAATTCTGCAAAAAAAAGAAGTTTTTCACATAATTTTTTTATACTCAAAACCACGAAATCACAACATCAGTACAACACAACCAAAATCTAACATATTTTTTTACTAGATTCAACCTAATATGAGTGTAATGTAGCCTAATTGGCCTATTCAATATCAAACTAAATCTAAAAATAAAATTGAGAACAAAATTTAGAATCTTACATGATTTCGTAAGAGATGAGATCTTTTAATGGTGATCCCGCCAGTGTTGAGGTGTTTTCTCGGTGAAACATTTTCCGAAGTCGCCAGATTGTTTTAGAGAGAAATGAGTTTTGTCGAAGGAAAAGAAGAGAAGAAATACGTTTTAAGGATTTATAATGATGGTCGTCGGCTGGCGTCGGATAATAGGGTTTGTGTGTCGCAGAAAGCAAAGGGAAAAATTTTTGGTGCTTCTTTTTTCCTCCACTTTCCGTCGTCTTTTTCGGTAATTTCCGACGGGAACCGATGAGAATTATTTTTTTGAAAAAATGAAAAATTTAAAATATAAAAATAGGAAAATTGTTTTTGAAATTCTAATTTTCATATTAAAATCTCATTCCATGTCATAAAATTATTAAAACACGTCTCAATACGTTCCTGAAAAAATTATGAAAAGAAACATACATTCTTATTATAGAAATCTTAAATTATGAACATGCTACTCTGAATCACTTCCATACTCATCTGATTATGTGTTTGAACTATCTTCAGACTCTTCACCAAACTTTAATACTTCATCATCCGTAACATTATGTATTGTCTCTAATGGTTGGAACGTCGTATCGACAGAGAGGTCAACCCCAAGTAAAATCTCAAAAGGACCTAATGTCCTAGGTGAAGCTTGTTGCATGGCATCATAGTCTGAATCACCGTGTAGTCTTCCTCTCGTGGTGGTTGATGTCACAGTGACCCACCCATCAAACCGGGTTGATACGTGTGGATATGATATATAAGACACTTGATCCGCCTGTGACGAAATGATGAATGGATCTTACTTTTCCAATTTCCTTCTTGATTTTAGGGATCTGACACCAAATTCATCAACACGTACATATACTCCCAAAATAGGGTTGTACCAGTCGCAGTAAAAGAAAATGCACTTAAAGCCAAGCAATCCAGGGTAGTGAACCTCCAATATCTCGCGTAAAACACTGTAGTAGACAATGTCACTCGAGGTAGAAGATATTTTTCAGTCACTTTTTGGTATTTTCATTCTTACCCTCAGAATCTTGAAAGTGTAATCCTCGGTGATATACATAGGAAAAGATTTAGCAGCTAATAGAGGACCATATCAAATCTTTCAACCATGTGGGAAATATTTCTCCCATCATTGAGCCTTGTGTGACATGTGATATTGTTTCCGTGTGTATTTGTTTAAGGTTGCACCAACTGCACGAATTATCAAAATGTCTAATGTATTGAATGAAACTCACATAAAATTTTAACCAGTTTATGAACATGTCCTCCTTTGTATTTTGTAGTTGTTGTTCAGAGTAATGCGGGTAAGTAGGACGAATTTTCGCCATATATAGACTGCAAGGAACATAATCATGGACACATTTAAATAAATGAAATTTTATCTCATCAAATGTAAGAAGATACTACTAACCTCTCAAGTTCCTCTATTTCAGGGCAATTAGTTGCAATATACATATATGTGAATGTTTAATCTCACATGGGGTAATGGTTTTGCGAGCGGGTTTCCCACTTAGTCGACCTATTTGTGAAGATATGTCTAGCATAAATGCTATATAAATAGGCCTCTCATGTCCATCGTTACGTGGTGGTCATCGACTCTTTGTCTGCACATTTTTCGGAAAAATATAATGAAGCAAAGTTGGTAGTTTCTTCATTGATACATTGGGCAATAATCAAACCTTCAACTCGGCTCAAGTTCTTAACTTTCATCTTCAGCTTGAACATTTTTTTTCAATTGGATACATCCAACGATATTGAACTGACCCGCCGAACTCTAGTAAACAAACCAAATGTTCGATTTACAATTTATACTAAATAAATTTAGTAATATGATCGATAATCCATATGATAATTACCAACTTCGCGAGAGATTAATAGGTAGGTGTTCCATTACGTCAAAAAGGAAGGGGTAATATGTTCACCAGATTGCATAAGATTATTGGAATCTTATCATTCAAATTTCTGATTACATCGGCCGTAAGTGTCTGTGAGCATAGGCCACTAGAAAATTGTCCCTAGGCCTGATATAAGGAAAACAATCTTATAGTATACAAAAATATAAATTCAATTCAACCTATAATTTGGATGTTAGGATAAAACATGCGAGCGCTTCATGTACATTTCTTGGCAGTAAGTACGTGAACGCAAATGAGAAAAGTTGTTGCATTACAACATGATACTCAAGACTTTTTGTAATACATAATTTTCCTTCATTACTGTCAACACAGTTCTGTAGGTTTAAAATATACCCATCAGAGAATTTTACCATGAGTTTAATCCAATAAAAAGTATCCTACATGGGAAAAATATCATTCACAGTAATATTGATAATTACAATGACATATACTAAGGAAAGACGACGACATACCATTTTTTCTTTACTCAATCTGCAGATCGATACTGGGCTAACACTATTGTTCCTGCGTAGACTTCCTATCACATATTTCTGGTAGATTCATGCTTGATTTCATATTATCTTTAGTTTTCCCCTGTATATTCATTATTGTGTTGTTAGAACTATCAAACACATTTTTCTCAATGTGCATGACGTCTAAACAATGTCGAAGGAGTGGTTCTTCCAATCCTGGAACTCCGAGAAAATACTCTTCTTATGCCAATTATGGTATACCCAACACCATCGACAAGGTAATGTTCTTTCCTCCGCAACTCACAGTTAACTTAGCACCAAAATCTCTCAACTGTGTTAGTATTTGTACTTCGTTGGGTTCTGGTGGCAGACCATGTAACACTTTCTTGTTTTTAGTGAATAATGATCCACTATGCCGATATGGATGATCCAAAGGAAGAAAACATCGATGGAAATCAAACAAGGATGTCTTTCGTCCATGCTTTGGTGTTATCTTGACAGTGAGGTCAAGTCAATCTGCCATGCATGAACCAACTTTGATAGTATGCCATAAACTGGGAAATCACTAATAATCCATATAAACACCGCTTTCATCCGGAAATTTTGAACATTATACACGTCATACAGTATGGTATCACTCTCCTATAGCTAATTCAATTCATAAATAAGTTGTTGTAAGAAATACATCTAGAGATCTTCATGGATGATTGGGCCCTGGTATTAATATTGTTATAAATAAGAACTTTGGCTTCATACACAACACTGGTGGTAGATTATACGGTGTGACAATCAGCGGCAAACTGAGTATATCCTTCCATGTTTCCAAACGGATTAAACCCATTTATGGAAAACCCAAGATATACATTTCTTATTTCCTGGGAAAAGTCGGGATATACTGATTACAAATGTTTCCTTGCCTTTGCATCTTAAGGATGGGTAATCTCAGTAGCTGAATTATGTTTTGCATGCCATCTTATTGGTCCCGGTGTGCACTTTGATTGATATATCCTCTTAAACATGTCTGTTAATTTCAAATACCACATCCTCTTGTATGGGACCTGAGTCCTCCCACATGTGTTAGGGAATCGAGGCTTAAGATAAAAACGGCAACAAATCTCGTACACATCCTCTTTCCAGAAGATTATACAACTGTCTTCACAAACATCTATCATTTGATATGGTAATCCAAACCCAATAACTAATTTCTGTATTTTGTTGTACGATGTCGTGTATGTGTTATCCGCAAGAAGAAGCTTTCTGACGTTACTAACAAATGCGTCGACACAACTCTTTGGTAAATTATAATCCGTTTTAATATTCATTAGTTCAATTGTGGTCGATAATGGTGACACTTTATCACTGCAGCCACTATACAATAGCTTCTTCGCAGCATCTAACATACTAAAAAAATTCAATGCATCGATGTTTGGTTCTTTACCCTTATTTCTAGCCTCGATGAAAATCGGAACGTCATCCCTAAATGCATCGTTAACCATTTGAAAGGTACCATCATTGTTTTTCACCAGAACTGTAGTATCAACACCAAAACCACCTATACTGCTAGTGCCAAGATTACCATCTACTTCCTCATCTACCATGTTGCCCAATTCCTCACCTATACCAACATTACCAACTCTGCTTTAACTTTCAAAGTTAACATTCAAACCATATTTTCCATGAAAATACCATATTTTGTAACTTGAAAAAACCTATACGGGAAATATGACTGCATACGTTTGTAACAGCGATATATTTCTTATTCTGGTATTTTATACACGGACAATTTATCTTATCCATTTCGAAGGGTAAACTTTGATTCGCCACGAGTTCCATAAAACTTTTTAATCCGACAGCATACTCTTCCGTTAATTCTCCCGTTGCTTCATCGATACGTGGACCGTCCATCCAGGAGCAAAATTGGAGTTTGACATTTTAAATTTTGATATGAACAAAGAAGAATGTGAGGGAGATGAATAAAATTCGAAAAGCTATATAGAGGAAATTTCCGACGGAATCCGATGGCTTTCGATGGCCACCTAATTTTCGATTACACATAGTGACGTCTTATGTAACACATGTTTTAACCACTTCCATACCCGTCGATTTCCGTAGGTTATAAATCCAACCAAAACTGACATGTACTTTTAAAAAAAAATTTATTTACATATTCGATAATTATAAAAAAATTTCCGTCAGTTACCGTCGGCATAGAACCTACGGAAACCGACGTGATATACTCGATATTTTCTTAAAAAAATATATTAAAAAATACTCCCTGTCAGTTTCTCTCAAATATATAACCGACAGTAACCAATATCTACATTTTTTAGAATATTTTTTTATTCTTGTAATTAAAAATCGGATAATATCCATTGGTTTATGTCAGGTTTTAGTTACCGATAGCATTCAACAGAAAACATATTCCCGTCACCTTTTACCAGAAAATCATCAATTAATTTCCGACAGTTATTTTACCGTCGGAATGACTGTTACTTTCTATTTTGTTTTTTGGTAGTAGATTTAGTTAAGTTTGTTCCGGGATTTCTTTGTCTTATTACTGTTTGTTTTGTCTACCTGCAACCATTAGGTCTATATCAGCACAATTGTGGTCCAAATCCATCAAGTATGTATGATGCATCTATCTAATAAACCCATGCTGCGTGTTCGACATATGTTTATGTATGCAGTACGTACATATACGTCTATCAATTATGTGATATATAAAATTGTTATTTTGTCAACAAAACTTAATTCCTAATCTAAATTTTTTCTTAAACCCCTAAAGTATAATATATATAGATTACATAACTTCGTGAAATTGAATTCGATGGAAAAACAGCAAGATAGATTTGACCGAAAGCACTTCCTCCCGGTTTTGTTATGTATATGTCAAGAAAATTAAAACAATTTTTGAACTGGGTTTCGGTACAAACAATATGGGCCTTGGCCCAATTGTTACAGAATCAAAGCCGGGTCGGGTAACGGGTCTGTGAGAATAGTTTTCTTTGTCTTTTCTTTTCACCTCTGCGTCAAAGTAAGAGAAGACTCTTAGGGTTATAGTCAAAACTCGAAGAGAGGGACAGAATCCCAAACAGAGTTTAGATCAGAGCTCAGGGAAAGTTAGTTCGAGTACTGAACAAGACTGAATTGGAGAAGGGAGACTATTTCAGTAACAATGGAAGATAGTCATGAACTCGATTTGGGTAAAGCCGATCGATCGGTATGGTTAATGAAGTGTCCTGTAGTTGTCGCCAGAGCATGGGAGAAGCAAGCTCCTTCGTCTTCTTCCTCGGAATCTCTTCCCATAGCGAAGGTTGTTCTCAACGTTGATCCTCTAAAGACCGATTCTTCTTCGCCGGAGGTATTTGGTTACTTACACCTTGATTTTCAAGTTCTTAATTTTGAGTTGAAACCCTAGATTGTTTTAGAGTAGACCCTTTATGAAATTAAGTTCTTGAATCACATTACTTCGATGGTTGTGATCTGTAAAGCCCAAAAAGAATGAATTTTTAAAGCCAATTTTGTTTCCCATTTAATTGATTTTCAAATTTAGCCCAGGGAAGGATCCTTTTCTCGAATGTGCTATTTGTTGTTCTCTCAACTTATTTCCCTGTAAATGGTACCAATCAGTTCACTATGGAGATGGTTGGTGCTGAGTTTGGGAACATGCCAAAGTGCTACTCTTTGAACATGTTCAAAGACTTTGTTCCGATGGAAGTCTTTTCCGATGTCAATCAAGGTGATGTCCCTATTTGGATTTTACTTATCTGATTGATAACATCAGTTCTGTTTCTTCGTTGGCTTTTGATTTCGTCCTAGGTGAGTTACTCTAGTTTCTTCCGCTAAAGCTAGCGAGAATTAGGCATCTCTTGATAATTTTTTTCAATGAGCTTATAGGTAGAGAAGTGGCTGTTGAAGGAAAGATAGAACATAAATTTGATATGAAGCCACATGGTGAAGACATTGAAGAATATGCTAGGCTTTGTAGGGAAAGAACGAGCAAAGCCATGGTAAAAAATCGACAGATACAGGTAGCGCATTTAGGTGTTTATTTATTTATTCTTCTTAGCTGGCTTTAAGTATTACGTGATGAAAGAATAACTTCTATTCCTTGAATTGTACTAAAGGTTATTGATAATGATCGCGGAGTACATATGAGGCCCATGCCTGGAATGCTTGGTTTAGTTTCCTCCAATTCAAAGGTAAAATGTTCATTCTCTTCTCAATGGTTTTGCATATGTGGTAATTATTGTAATGGTAAAGAGTAAATAAAGCTACTTCGGCTACACTGCTTGTTCTTTTGTCAGGCTATCATCTTCTACTTACTATCTGAAAACTTAATATTCTGTCTTTATCTTTCCTTTGTCTGATCAGCCTTACCAATGTATAAGTTTTTAATTGCGTCTAACTGAGCAGGAAAAGAAGAAACCTGCCCCAGTCAAGCAAACCGAGGTGAAGAGAACGAGGAGAGATCGTGGTGAGCTAGAAGCTATAATGTTCAAGCTATTTGAAGGCCAACCTAATTGGACATTGAAGCAGCTTGTACAGGAGACAGACCAGCCAGCACAATTCCTCAAAGAGATTCTCAACGAGCTGTGCGTGTACAATAAGAGAGGATCGAATCAAGGAACATATGAGCTTAAACCTGAATACAAGAAAGCTGCTGAAGAAGATACAGGTGGACAGTAAAACCAATCCCATGCATAGCACTACATATATGTGCCATACCTTAACACTATTATAAACTCAAGAGTCATTGATTGGGATAAGAGGATTATAGTAGAGAGGACAAAGAGGGTTTATGTGGTCAAATTTTATTTTGTATTTTTAATCCAAATAGACAAATAAAATAGCCAATGTTTGATTATGAAATATAACAGAAAGAAATTACAAAATCATGTGGTGGCATGGTTGGATATAAACATATAACGAAAGTCTTGTCCAAAGAGACTGAGACGTCAATATGTCTTCAAGCGAGACATTTGAAAACGACTTGATTTTCTCACATAAAATGCGTTCAAACTCTCTCTCTCTTTAGATTCCGAGTTGTTACATTCAAGCCATAGAGATTAAGATGATGAATATTAATTGAAGAGACAACAATATAAATGGTAATGTAGTTCCCACTTTTTGTTTGTGGCAGACATACTTACTTATCCTTCTAACGATGTATCATTTCAATTATTCAGTCACGTAAATTTTGAATGAATCAGAAGAACCACATTCATTTTCTTTGATATGTAATAATTGAATTTTATTTTGGACTCGGATACAAACATCATATATGTAGAAACTTTTTTTAAACAATTACAAAAAAAGAAAAAAAAGAAAACAACAACCTCTGTTTTAGGATGAAGTATGTAAATATTTTTTTTTGTTCTGGTTCGATATCTATTTCCAATCTTCTTTAAAATCAATTCTTAAATTTAATGTTCGGAGATTGGATTATAGATCAAATTTTATTGATAAAAAAATTGGTACGAGATAGATTCTCTGTCTATTTTCGGGATAATAATCAAGATAGATCAAGATAATAATTACTAATTTTTCAATGTGGCCGGATCATACCATTATATATCATTTTATAAGACAAGAAGAGTGAAAGAGGCATGTAAATTTAAGGAATTATCATTGGTTCTTTAACTATTAACGACATATTTTACTTTTCTTTTTTCGATGAAGCTGTGATTGCTAATGTTGAAAAGATATAAATTCTCTTATTGCTTTTTGACCAAGTCATAGACGTGAACGAAAAAAACAAGCCGAGGAAGATCGCAATGAAGACATTTTATAAAAGAGGTATGAAATGTTGTAACTCTTTGTTACATAAAAAGAAGTTTCCAAGGACATTTTTTTTATGACAAAAAAGTTTCTTTGAAATTAAAAGTCTATATACTATCTTAACACATTTGAATAAATACAAGAACTTAATTGAAAATTTCATGTTACATCTCTAGTTTTTCAAGTTTTTCTACCAAAATTTGATACGAAATTACATCATTCGGTATGGTAGAATTTGAGTTATTAATAAAAAGAAACCAAGTAAGATGAATTTGTACGTGCTTAACTAAAATACATTGAAAGAGCAAATCCAGTATATAAGTGAGTTTGACAAATAGTTAATATTCACTTATACAATTTTTTCAGTATAGTTTGATTTCAGATAACGTGTAATCCAACATGATAAATTCTAGAATTTAAGTTATTGTCGGGATTTAGTAATGTAATCGTCGACCCAAAAAAGCAAATGCAGCACAAAAGCGTGATAAAAGAAAGAGATAAAAACGATCATGCTTAAGGTGGAAAAGAAAATATCTTTTGAAGGAAAAATTGTGTTATAGAAGACTAATAAAGAAATTAAATGATGATGAGATTATATATTCAAATCATGTCGGAGTATCAAGTCAAAATCACAGTGGATTGGGTTGAAGAATTCTCATAATTAATTTATGCATGGCATGCCAAGCAAACGCAATCGAGAAAATAAAAACAAAACAAAATTAGAGTATATGGTTGGACATAGAGAAGACCTAGCATGCAAAAAGCCAACCCACGACATATTTACACAAACACCTAATTATCTATCACCAAAAACAATCTTGTGAATTACCTTTTCCAAGATAATAATTTTGTTTAAATCTTTGATTTATTTATCAGTGTTCCATGTTGTTCTATTAAAACAAGTTTATGAGTAATTAATAGTAACCAAAATTATTTCGGTGATTTGTTAGATTATCAGCTTGTTCCATGTTGTTCTATTATTTAAGTAGAGCAAATATTTGAAAATTATTATAATAGTTTTTTTAATTTTATATATACAATTTTGTCATTTTCTAATGAGTAAAAAAACGTATTTACGAGAATGCCATTAATGAAATCTGCCATGTAAGCGATCAACTCTACCACACTAACGGAGTGCAACGTAGTAGAGTTACAGTATGCTTAGTAGAGTTGACATGAATGAAAAATCGTGTATAGTAGAGTTAGAATTCCAGCGTAGTGCAACATAATAGAGTTAAATTGTGTTCAATAGAGTTGACATGAATTAAAAGTTGTGTATAGTAGAGTTATAATTCCAATGTAGTAGAGTTGATTTTTCGCGCTTTAATCAACTCTACTACACCAGCGGAGTAGAGTTTAAGCGCGTGTAGTATAGTTGAATTGTGATAAATATTCGTGCATGATAAAGTTAAGAAGCTTTACTAGTGATAAAGTTAAAGTGTGTTTAGTAGAGTTACTGACCTTTGTAGTAGAATTGATTTTGAAAACCTAACATACGTTCGTAGTAGAGCTTAAATTACAAATTTACCCCTCATTTATTAGCTCATCTGCCGCGCACCTAACTGATTCCTCCATAAATGACACCATTGTAGCTTTCTTGAAGCTCCTTTGCTTCTTCCAAGGTCATTCATTGTACTGCTTCTTCCAAGCTCATTTGCTTTTTCTGTTTGGATTTATGGATCATATCATTTTGGTTTATGAGATTTGGAGTTTTCAAGAAAGTCGATGGATTTTTTCGGTGGACTAGTCCTACGGGTGTTGGATCATAGGCATTGGCGAAGATTTAAGGCTCGATGAATTTCTGGAAATGATTTATGTTGATTTTGGTTTGGATGAACAATGTCATGAGGTAAAACTAAGCTACATGCCAAATGTAGTCATTCATTCACTACCACAAGATAATCCCCTTGTAATTGTAAGTAATGAAAGACAATTGCAAGTGTTTGTGCAACAATTTCGTAAAGAAGCAATGCGTCTATGTGTCAAAATTCTACTAGATCTCGTGTTTCATCGAGTTTCCCTGAAAAAGGTCACTGTAGTAACGGTAAAGGTAATAGTAACGAGAAATTCCAATGTAAGTGGGAGAACAATGATGCCTCTGTTAGGTTTTAAAGCAATTCGACAATTATCAATTGACTAATCTAGCAAAACCCTAAGCCCTAGGTCTTGTATTAACTTAATTGAATATGATAAACAAATGACTCGATTATACCTGAAGTTTGGTTAGTGCAGCGGAGATAAGATCAGGTATAAGATCAGCAAGTGCTTCAAGTGTAGCACCTCTATTGATAGTCCACACGCACGCAAGTAGGAGAGAAGTCTGCTAGAACTTTATGTGCAATTCTCTTATGGTTTCGACTTGTGCAATGAGCGACTAGGGTTTCTCTTCACCTTAAACTTGTGCCATATATCAATATGTATATGGAGTTTATGTTAACCTAATTAATTTCTAGTTGAACTAGGATTAATTTAGGCCCAACCCAAAATACCTAATTAATTCCTAATTGAATTAGGATTAATTTAGGCCCATCCCAAAACACCTAATTAATTCCTAGTTGAATTAGGATTAATTTAGGCATGGCCTAAAACACATGTTCTGATCCGAAACCATGTATTATTATGCTCAAGTCATGAATCATTCCTATAATGATCATTCCCTATTGAATTGTCTCCATTTGCTTAGGTGTGTGACCCAATAGGATCATATAGTACTAGCAATGAGTATCTTAACTCATAGATTATAAGTGGACTCTAGCAAGACATTACAACCCCTAGTACCATATGAATTTGTCTAATCTCGATGTTAGAATCGACCACACGAGTAAGTACAAATGATTGCAGGACATTCCCATTAATCTCCCTCTTGTACTGGAATCATATATTCCCAAAATCCCTTTGTCTCCATATCTCTATCTGCTTTAAGGCAAGAGTTCATGTCATCCTTATTTTAATGAGCTAGATCAATGTTCATCGAACTTGAATTTGTACTGATAGAGCAAACAAGCGTCTATCACCTTGTTTGAGCACGGCCATGCATTTTACAGTATCAAATCTTTCGAGCGGCCCATAGATATATTTCTCCTGTATATAGGAGGGATAAATTCCATCTTGTTCCATCGTCTGTTCCTTTCTCACATTTCATAATCTGCCCGACAAATTCCTTTATAACCACCAGTTACGGTTGGCGTTTGAAATTTTCAAAATATACAAATTCATGTGCAAGAAAACAGCATGAACTTAGATCTAAGGACTATGCTCTATAGTCGTATGAGAATCTCTTATGACACTCATTATACGATCTCGTTGAGTTCTCATAGTGGGTCATTTCCGATGCTATGTTCATTTGACACACATCTATGTGATTGACTTGATACTTATTATCAATGACTCCATGAAACTTAGTCATCAGTCACCTCACATACTATTCTGTCTCGTTATTAGTATCCCACTTTGATAACCATTGACTCGAGAATGAAATAATTCATGCATTTTTACGCCTATAGGGTTTCATGATCAAGTCCTTAACTTGATGACCTATAAGAATGTCATGATCATTTCGGGATAAATATTTAATACTAGTATTAAATAGAAATGAAATAATATCATTAAACATAATCAAAGTATGTTTACATCATAACATAAAACTATTATAACTCCCACAGGAACTAAGATTATGTCTTCAGATACCTAAGGCCTATACCATTGGCATGATACTCATGCTTAATCCGTGAAAGTACTTTCGTCAAATGATCAGCGACTTTCTCTTCGCTTGAA
>JAKUCM010009260.1:10000-11363 GCA_023374145.1 Lepidium sativum | reverse complement strand
CGAGTATAAAATAAAATGGGAGAAAACGAAGATTCACAATAATAATCACAACACTTGCACTTTGTATTAGTCTATATCGAAGAGACTAGAGGGTTAAGGCTGAAGAGGCCAAAGACCGCAAGGTCAAAAGAAGGATCAAAGGAGAGTCAAGGCCGAAGTCATGAAGACAAGGCCAAAGACCACCTTAAAGAGCTCAAAGAAGGAGGAAAAGGACCATAAAGGACCCACAAAAGTCCCCAAATGTATCAAGGAATCAAAAAAAGGTCATAAAAGGATGTTCTGGAAAAGTCAACATTTTGGACCAGAAAGTCAACGGTCGGAGGTCATGGACCGCGGGAAGACCACCGGGTCGAGAGGCACGTACCGCGGGAAGGTTTTCATGTCCCGCAGTACGTGGTCAACGCGCGGACAGGAAAGTCAACGCGCGGGTCCAGCACGTACCGCGGGCAGGTCCAGCACGTACCGCGGGAAGGTCCAGCACGTACCGCGGGAAGGTCCAGCACGTACCGCGGGAAGGTCCAGCACGTACCGCGGGAAGGTCCAGCACGTACCGCGGGAAGGTCCAGCACGTACCGCGGGTCGAGGAAAACTCGATTCCTCGACCACCGGGTAGTGTTCTGATCGGACTGATGGAATCCTCTCGACCTAAGGCACATCCGCATCGTCCGTCAGTCGATTTTCATCGACCGAACAGCCTTAGTGTGGTAATAATCGAGATCAGTCGAGGGAAAATGCGAAACGGACGAGAAAAAATCACGGTGGGTCGAGGAAAACTCGATTCCTCGACCACCGGGTAGTGTTTTGATCGGACTGATGGAATCCTCTCGACCTAAGGCACATCCGCATCGTCCGTCAGTCGACTTTCATCGACCGAACAGCCTTAGTGGGGTAATAATCGAGATCAGTCGAGGGAAAATGCGAAACGGACGAGAAAAAATCACGGTGGGTCGAGGAAAACTCGATTCCTCGACCACCGGGTAGTGTTCTGATCGGACTGATGGAATCCTCTCGACCTAAGGCACATCCGCATCATCCGTCAGTCGATTTTCATCGACCGAACAGCCTTAGTGGGGTAATAATCGAGATCAGTCGAGGGAAAATGCGAAACGGACGAGAAAAAATCACGGTGGGTCGAGGAAAACTCGATTCCTCGACCACCGGGTAGTGTTTTGATCGGACTGATGGAATCCTCTCGACCTAAGGCACATCCGCATCGTCCGTCAGTCGACTTTCATCGACCGAACAGCCTTAGTGGGGTAATAATCGAGATCAGTCGAGGGAAAATGCGAAACGGACGAGAAAAAATCACGGTGGGTCGAGGAAAACTCGATTCCTCGACCACCGGGTAGTGTTTTGATCGGAC
>JAKUCM010009259.1:15000-16295 GCA_023374145.1 Lepidium sativum | reverse complement strand
AGTAATTCTATTAATCATGGTATTTTTTGAAATTTCATCCGATTTCTTCTAAATTTGTGTATGTCTTTTTCTAAATGTAATCCAAGATGAATTCTATTATTTAAAAATAACGTAATATCATCACATCATCTCGAATGTCGTTTTTGTTATAGTTAGAATATTCTAACAAATCCTTATTTTCTTTTATCTTTTTAATTTTTTTTTTTTGTATTTTATTACTTTTATTTTATTTGAAAAAAAAAAATTTTTTCGCCGGCGAATATTAACTCTTTCAATATCTATTTAAGTTTGATGTTTATTCCCACGAGGTCTCAGAATAAAAATCAGAATAGATAATAAAGTTTCTGGTTTATTCCGCCATCCTGTCCAATGAATTACTAAGATTTGTTTTTGAGTAGAATCCTCTATATTCATGGGTTCCGTCGTTCCCATCGCTTCTTGATTAATCATTAGGCCCGAATTCTACAATGGAGCTCTTATATGAAATTTTGAATTTCATTTTTAATTTGTTTTTGAGTCAATTTTCTCAGTTTTTATTGGCTCAAGGCTCTTAATTTTTTGTTTTTCGAACAGATTTATCTAATTATTATGAATGAATCTGTATTGATGCTTTATTACATTGCTTTTCTTACAGTGACCTCATAGACTTTCCAAATTGGAATCATATATCATTAATATTCAATTTTTCTCTCTTTCTTTCATCCTTCCATTTATCCGCATACTTTTCGATTACCTTTCATAACTTATAATCATATTTTTTTATTCTTTTTTTTTTGTAAAAAAATTTCAGTTGCTACAATGATATGATGCGTCTATCATATCTTGACTGATTTTTTTGGATCCAGATAATGCGAAGCAATGAGTTGCTTAGGTTATTTAGTAATGCTATAGTTATTAGTTGCTCTTATAGGTAAGTTCTTTTTTTATTTTTTTGTTTATCTTAATCTAATCGAATCCTAAACCAACGAGTCACACACTAAGCATAGCAATTATATCAAAGGAGTTTTGATGGAAATTTTTATTCAACCTTATAGAATTGCTGAGTTTATTCTTAAACATAAAAAAGAAGACTGTAATTTTTTTTATTACTGTTTTATTACTGTATCGTGTTATACTACATAGTTGTAGTTTTTTATGGTTGGATAAAATGTAAAGACAAATAAAGTTTTTTTATTCTTCGTCTACGAATATCCAAATTTTTATTCCTAAGACCCATAAATAGTTCGAACTGTATAGGAACAATAATCAATTTTAGCTTCAATTGTTTGTAAAGGAACTCTGCCTTCTCTGATCCA
>JAKUCM010009258.1:0-19923 GCA_023374145.1 Lepidium sativum | reverse complement strand
GAGAGAGAGAGATTAAGCAAGTTAAACTAGTTATACTAGTTATACTTTTTATACAAGTTATACTAGTTATACTAGTTATACATGGCTAACAGCTGGTGCAGCATCAACGGGTGGAGCATCAACGGTTGCAGATTGATCACATACATCATGGGGTTCATTATCACCACCAGCACCCTGTATTTGAACAGTAATTCAAGTTATACAAGTTATTCGGGTTATTTGAGTTATACAAGTTATACTAGTTATACCTGTTCCAGCAATGTTACTCTTCTCTTCAACCGATCCACCTCGTCTGTTAATGCCTTCAGCATATCAACAACCTCAGCTTGATTCGGAGCGGAAGGCGGATGCATGGCTTGTCTCGGAGCAGAAGGCGGAGTTGGGGCTTTGGTCGGAGCAGAAGGAGGAGTAGATAATCTTGCTTCCACATCCTGGTTATACATGGCTTCAAACAAGATTCTCTTCCCATCCCGGATACATTGTCTCCAGCTTTCAACCTCAAGATCGTGAGTTTCCTCATCCTCCTTTTCGGTCATTCCAGCCAGCAAACTGCACTCTTCATCCGTGCGTGGAGAGAGGGTACTGAAAATCTCCTACAAAACAAATCAATCAACGACTAACTCTGATTAGAAAAATTAGAAATCACAGAGTATAACTTGCTAGTTGTACTAGTTTTACGGAAAGTATAGTATAACTAGCAAGTTATACTAGTATTACACCAGAGTATAACTTGCTAGTTGTACTAGTTTTACGGAAAATATAGTATAACTAGCAAGTTATACTAGTTATACTACAGAATATACTACATAATCATTAACTAACCGAGGACACCTTGGGTCTGCGTCTGGAATTGCCTTTCGGCAATTACGGTACAACGTCGGTATTGACTCAAATAGAAATCCAGATCATCCACAACCCTCAATAGGAAGCTATCAATGGGCGTTGCATTTGTTCCGCCCTTGGTCGGAGAGTGGATGACATGGCAGAGGAAGTACATGACTAACATCTTCAGTCGTTTGTCGTCCTGAGTAAGAGGTCCCCAGTTCACTAGGATATCCTCCACATCCTCCTTCATGACACTCCTCCCCAAGTGCCCCAGATAGTTCCTCCTGAACCTCGTACTTCCAGCAGTTTCCCGAAACTCTATCGTCTCATACATACGACAGTTTAACCCAGAGATCAGCGCATGCTCTCTAAGCCCATACCGCACCGGGACACCGTTCACAATAAACCAAACTTCACGTTTGGTCTCCGTCCGAGCGGTTCTACGAAGCAACATCCACATGCCCATGCTCATGTGGTTTTTCTCCATGGGCATGTAGAATATATGTTCCGAACTGCGGGTGGTTCTCGAACCACGCCCTCTCCACATCACTCAGTGGAGGCTGCAACCCCTCGAAAAACTCCTTCGTCTGATTCACATAGCAACGAGTGGAGATCTTGACCTTTTTGGTGTACTCCGTTGGATTGAAGTACATCCCGGTAGGGAGCTGGGCAGTCGGTCCTTCATCCTGAAACACACAAACATATTTTCAGCAATCAACGCCACAGTATAACTACATAGTTGTACTAGTTTTACGAAAAAAATAGTATAATTAGCAAGTTATACTAGTATTACGACAGAGTATAACTACTTAGTTGTACTAGTTTTACAAAAAATATAGTATAACTAGCAAGTTTTACTAGTGTTACGACAGAGTATAACTACATAGTTGTACTAGTTCTACGAAAAATATAGTATAATTAGCTAGTTATACTAGTATTACGACACAATATAACTTGCTAGTTATACTAGTTTTACGAAAAATATAGTATAACTAGCAAGTTATACTAGTTTTACTTACCGTTCTGTCTTCGATGAATATGTCATCCATCGGTTCGTCTTCATTGTGTCCTCTCCCACTGCCTCCTGTGCTCGAACCTCCTCTTGTTCTAGCCATCACTGCAAGGCATTATACAAAACTTAATCAATTTTTGTGTATTTAATTGAGCAAATGATTGATGATATATAGTTTTCCTTATGACACTCATATACAAAAAAACCCAATCCTATATATCTTAGCTTATGTGTATTTTGAATTCTAGATAGATTCTGTTTCTTAAGTTTGGGGGAGCTTATCTAATCCGAGACTTGTGATAGAGTAGCCGACATATGTGGCTTCCTATCTCTACTTAAAGGATCGATGTTGTTGATTAATAAACAAGAACAAAGGGAGATTCCGAGGAAATGGTTTACCTTAGTGAAATCGCGAAATTTGGTTGAGAAAAGTCGTTGAGTTTTAGTGAAATCAAAGGGAGATTCCGAGGAGATCAAATCGCGAAGTTTGGTTGAGAAGATTTTCGAAGTTGTACGAAGTTTAACTAGTTCGCCGAAGATCAAATGGGAGTTCGAAATTTTGGAGGTTTGTGAGAAGATATAAAATGAGTTCGCGAAAATTAGAGGTAGAGTGGGAGAGGAGTTGAATCGGGAATTTAGGGTTTAGTGGGAGAGTTGATTTGGGGCAGGTCGATAGGTTGGGTCGGGTTTGGGTCGGGTTGAGTCGGGTTTGGGTAGGGTTTTAGGGTTTGGGTCGGATTTGGGTCGGGTTTGGGCGATTGGGTCGGGTTTGGGCGATTGGGTCGAGTTAAATTGATTTCGGTCCGGTTTAATTGATTTGGACCCGGTTTAATTGATTTTGCTCTGGTTTGTGCGAATTTTGCAGGGGTAAATTGGTCAATTTACAATTTATTCAATTTTTTTTTTTTTTCTAAATCCTGTGACAATAACTCAGAGGCAGATTAACTGGGTATTTCCGGCGGCTTTTTGTTATCCACGAGAGACTACCGAGAGCCAGAGAAAGATCATTGGCTAGAGACGGATATAAGTCTCTCTCTCTATACGAACTCGACTCTTAGCTTAAGCCGCTCCAATTTGATACTGTGCACAAAGCTTTATTTTATTTCTACCGGAACGCACTGGTAATCTATGAGCTTGTTTGAAGCTTGTGGAAAATTTACGTTTTTTTTCAATACCATCTCTTATTCGTCTGGGTTTGCGTATTTTGAAGAGTCTATTTTGATGAATTTATAGTAAATTTTCGTTCTTTACCGTCTATCTCTGCGAGGAATTTTCTGAATTTTGAGTTCTGAATCAAACCACTAATATAAGGCTTTACACTTAATGATAGTTTACTGAATTTTCCGTAGTAAAGATGGCTAGAACGGCTAGCAACAGTCTTTTCCTCGAAGAATGGTTAAGGACTGTGAGTGGAAGTAGTGTCTCTGGTAGTTTGGTGAAGCATAATTTTGTTCCATCTGCGAGGTCAATTATTCAAGCATGGTCTGAGATTCGAGAAGCTCTCCAAAATCATAACTTTGATAACCGTTACCTTCAAGCTTTGAGAGCTTTGGTTAGCTCTGAGTCCACTATCCATGTTGCAGATCCCCAAGCCAAGCTTCTTATATCCATATTAGTGTTACGAGATGTATCTCTTTCATCTGAGTCACACACACTTGTTCTCAGACTACTCTATGTGTGGATTAGGAAATCTTTCCAACCATCTCAAGCCCTTGTTGGTTTGGCAGTTCAGGCTATTCGTGGCATTGTTGATGACAGGCATAATCTCCAGCCAGCCTTAGTAGCGCAAAGCGTTCTGGTCACTGGTGCATTCGCGTGTGTTCCTTCTTTATCAGGAGACTTGAAACCCATATGCTTGGAATTGTTATGCAGACTTTTGGAAGAAGAGTACTCATTAGTGGGATCTCAAGAAGAACTTTTTCCTGTAGTGCTTGCAGGTATTGGGTATGCTTTATCTTCTTCGTTAGATGTTCATTACGTCAGACTATTGGACTTCTTGTTTGGCATTGGGTTAAAGGACGAGGGTCCCCATGGCACTGTCACTCATGGTCTGTTGATTCTTCATTGAATCGAGTGGGTTGTGTCAGGTTATATGAGGTTTAATTATGTCAATAAAATGTCTCTTTTTGCGAAAGAGGTACTAGAGACTGCCAACAAAAAGTATACTATTTTTGCTGTCTTCATGGCAGCAGCCGGGGTACTGAGAGCTTCCGCCGCAGGATTCAGTAGTAATGAACATAGTTCTGAGATTGTTTGTAAATTACGAAGTTCAGCGGAAAGGCAAATAGAATTTGTAGCTCAAATTTTAGTTTCTAACAATGATATTATACTACAGAGAAAAAGTCTTCTTTTGAAGTGCTTTGCTATAGCATTGGCTCGATGTGGGTCTGTTTCTTCTTCTGCTCCACTGCTTTTGTGCCTTGCTACTGCATTATTGACTCATGTATTTCCTTTAGGCCAGATATATGAATCATTTAACGAAGCTTCTGGCAAACATCCTATTGGACCAAGACTCATTTGGGTCAGGGAGCATCTTTCTGACATTCTCTTCAAGGAATCAGGGGCCATAACTAGGGCTTTCTGTAATCAATATACATCTGCAAGTGAAGAGAACAAGTATATTGTGGAGAAAATGATGTGGGATTTCTGTCAAAATCTCTACTCACAGCATCGTCAAATTGCTCTAATGCTTCGTGGTATAGAAGATGCATTGCTTGGAGACATGGAGAAAATTGCAGAATCATATTTCCTTATGGTTGTCGTCTTTGCGCTAGCTGTTACAAAACAATGGCTAAATTCAATAGTGTCGAAAGAAAGAAAGATGAAAACATCAGTGGAGATATTAGTTTCATTCTCCTGTGTAGAGTATTTCAGGCATATTCGTTTACCTGAATACATGGATACAATTAGAGAAGTGATCTCCTGTGTCCAGGAGAATGATGCTACTTGTGTTTCATTTGTAGAGTCCATTCCTGCCTATGATAGCTTGACAAATCCAAAAGGTATGAGAAATCAATTGTTTCTGCAGTTTCCGTACTCACAGTCTTCTATACGCTGGTACATTAGTAAGATTTGATGTTTTTTTTCTTTCTTATTGTTCTTTCTGCAGACTTATTCACCCAGAGGATAGAATATGAATGGCCAAGAGATGATGTGCAGACATCTCGAATATTGTTTTATCTTCGGGTAATCCCAACTTGCATTGGACGGTTATCTGCTTTGACCTTTAGGAGAGTTGTTGCATCAACCATGTTTTTGTATCCTAGAGAAAATATTGATATGTCCTTTACTCTGTTTTGCATAACTACGAGTACTATCTTTCTTATTTCTTAACAATCCTGTCGCTAGATATATTGGACATCCCAACAGAAGAGTGGCGCGAGCATCTCATACTTTGATGATAGCATTTCTCTCTTCAGCGAAAGAATCAGAGGAGGACAAAAGAAATCAACTCAAAGAACACCTTGTGTTCTACTACATGCAAAGATCTCTGGAGGTACATATGAAAAAACATTACTTGATGCAATATGGCTCCTTTTCTGATTATTCAAATCAATAATGTATATGATGCGTTGAAATAACTGCAGATTTATCCTGAGACCACACCTTTTGAAGGTTTAGCTTCAGGCGTTGCAGCCATGGTCCGGCATCTACCTGCAGGAAGTCCTGCTATATTTCATTCTGTTCATAGTCTTGTTGAGAAGGCTTCTACATTTAACACCGGTTCATTGCAAGGAAGAAAGTCTGATCCCGGTAATCAAATTCTAGAGTTGCTTTTGCGACTTGTATCTTTGGTTGATATACAAGTAAGTTTCCTTTTTATCATCTCCATCCACTTGAGGTCCTAGAACATAGCTTGTGTGCTCATATGTTTTTGGGTTCAGGTTCTGCCATATCTGATGAAGTCATTGGCACAGCTAATTATAAAATTACCAAAAGAAAGACGGAATATGATACTCAGTGAATTATATGGTCAAGTAGCTAACTCAGATGATGTTATTCGCAAGCCTTCTTTGGTCTCTTGGTTACAATCACTGAACTACTTGTGCTCTAATAACCGGACTGAAGGCTCAGCTTCTGGACCAGTGATAGACACCTCCAACCAGTTGGCTGCTCGGTTCTAGGGATCCTCTCATAGTTTGCAAACATGCATGTGAAACTGAATAAATGATTACCCTATATATTTCTAAGTTTATATGAAGATGTATATCATGGAATTATATGTCAATAGTATCATAGATGTTATCATTTGTTCGATTTGTTGGAAATAAGAAGGGATTTTGGTTAAGTTGGAGAATTGAAACTTGAACGGATAAGAAACGAACCTTTGTCACCCGAGTTAAAGCTTTATCTTTGAGATTTGCGGTTATTTAAACCGACTTTTAGAATAAATCCCTAGCTTAAACCCAACATTGTGAGGGAGAGAAAGAGAGACGGGCAGTGACAACGAAGCAGAGCAGCTGAAGGAGAAGAAGAAGGTAACAGGTTTGGCTCCAATTGCTAAACCTCTTACTGGGAAAAAATTATGCAAGCGAACCCTCAAGCTTGTTCGCAGAGGTACTGATCTGTAGCGCGCTACACGCTTATAATCGGTTTTGTCCCATGAATCCTGAATTTCCCTGAGTAGAGCTAATGAATGATACAAAAATCCTTAATTACAGTCTCTATACAATACGTGAAAACGTAATTTCCTCTTGAAAGTCTTGTACTTTCTGTTTGTTATCTGACGATCACTTTGATTAGCAAAAGAAAGCAGAAAACATGGAACTTTTAAGTAGATTTGGTTAATCTTGTCTTTATTACATTTTTTAGCTGCTGAAAACAAATGCCTGAAGAGAGGAGTAAAGGAAGTGGTTAAGAGCATTCGCCGTGGTCATAAAGGGTTAGTTTCTATGCTTTAGCTTTCTTCTTTTGCTTAGTATTATTTGATGATCTTCTTCAAATCATAGCTAGAGTTTTGTTGGAGCTTATGTTTCTTGGTTCATGTGAAAGTTTTGTTTTCCTTGTGCAGATTCTGTGTCATAGATGGAAATATATCTCCTATTGATGTCATAGCTTATGTCCCGATCCTGTGCTAAGAATCAGACATTCCTTACGTCTATGTTCACTCAAAGGAAGTAAGTTTCTCATTTGATTTCTGCGACCTATAAGATCGTTGACTATCTATTAACTCTACAAAGCCTGCGAAAGGAGAACTAAGTCCAAAAATTCAAGAAAATCTCAAGGCAGATTATGATCAAGTTGTTGAAGATGTCAAAGAATTAGCTTCTTCTACTGTGTATTAAGGATTGCATACTTGTACAAATTGCTCGTGAAACTATTTCTTCCATTTATGCAAGAATTGGTATAATGGTATTGAGTATCAGTCTTTTATTCTTAGCACATTGTACATAGTCAAGACTGAATTTTTCCAGTGTGTATCCCAAATCCCAAACCATGTTATTTACATAATTTACAACATTTCATGTAGCCTGGGTTTTCACTCTGAAGAAACCAATTATTTCAGACGATTGTAGGCAAAAATGCCGAGACAGCCAATGGCCAAACCAAGAAGAACAGGTACAGTGGATGATTCAAGGTATTGTGTTGTGCTGTTTGTTCGGTTGCTGTCGAGTCTCTCTATGCGAGACTTTTCTCCAAAATACTCCCGAAGAAGATTGCTCAGTGTGTCTATTTGATGCATTATCTGACGCTGCCCACGAGCAACCAGTACAACCTGTCCAGATGATTAAAATATTTTTAAAAATTCACAAAGAGAACTGATATTAATTTGCCAATCGTGAGCTTAGATCTCTATGATATATTCATGGATATACCCCTATTTATAGTCTCTAGACTCTAAAGCTCTCTAATGATCTGATGCTCTGTTGTTAAATACGTTTCTGAGTTTGGAGACTTGGTAAAAGTATACCTCTTCCATCAAAGGAGATTCCCTTACGAGCTGAGATGCGGATGAGGACAGTGATAAGACAGACCCGTTGCTGGTTTCCATTGGCAAAGCCAAGTTATGTTGACTACCTGAAGCAGCTATCCTGTTTGGGATCTTGGAATTTAACTCTTCAATGCGGGATGTAAATTCATCCATCCTCTCGTTCAGTGTTGATATTTGGTCAGAAAGCTGAGTGATAAATCCCTATAGGATACCATATGTTCAGTGATTAGATTGTAAGCCAATATATCACTTTGCAACAACAGAGCCATAGATTTTTTAAAATAAAAGAGAAAAAACAGAGAAACCACTTTACCTGATTTGGAAGAGTGGCCGGTGAAGCAGGGGCTCTGGCATCTAACATTCGATTGTTAACAGCAAGTCTTGTCAAGTTAGGCAAGACTTTGTGTCTTTGATTTGTGTAAGACTTTGATACACCACTGACAAAACGTGAATCATTACACAAGTCAGGTGATCCGTAATGTAACATATGTTTATTCTTGAGATTCTGTGGTTTTCTTAGATTTAGCCAATGAAGGAGAAGAGATTAGAGGATACCCGTGAAGATATTTCATTCGACTATCAACAGAAGCTCTTGAGAGGGCTTCTTTAGGGCTAGAAACTGTATCATCATCTAAACTAAGTTTTGTCTTCAAGTCATCTGGCAAAGCCTGAAACATGACCAGGGCGACCGAACATCTCAAATTAACATCATGACATAATCAACGTAATCTGTATGAAATCAGTACAACTCGTACCAAAACATCATTCACAAGCCTCTCCAGCTGTATCTGTTCAATATATGTATGTGGAACATATGAACCTTCCAATCCTAGAAGGTCTGCCACATTTTTGACAAAGGAACGATCTTTACCTTGCACCTTCATAAAGAATTGGAAATTATGATTGTTGATTTCAAATTACCACCCCAAACTAAAGTACAAGCTTTTAGAGAGAGCAAGAGAACAGATACCTGAACATATGTCCGATTCAGTTGTTCCAACCAATCAGTCTTCACAATTACCTTGTCATCATCAAATATATGACTTTTTCTTTTCAAGATTGTTGCAATGGTATAACCCAATGCCATTAATCCTCCAAGAAGACGAACACTGACTTCAAAAGTTATTCTGGGTGATATAATAAATGGACGATCGGTAACCCACTCCTGAAAGCAATACATAAAAACGGTATTCATCAGATCAATGATCCATTCGTCCAGCTTGATATGAGATACAAATGCACCTCCATCTGTTCTTAATCTGATATGGTGTTTATACATAAGAAAATATAGTCTAAACAGGTACTGGCCAAACCTCAAACATGAGATTGTATTTCCCATCCCGGTTCCTCATTCTGAGGTATGATTGGCATGCTTCAGGATCTTCTCCTGGTGGTAGCAGATAGATGTCATAAGTTTCCTCTGTACGTTCCTTAAAATCTTCAGACAGGACTGCCTTCATTTGTTCTGGCGTTACAGCCTTTGTTGACTACAATAAGAAAATAAAACTTACTCCATTCGGATTGTATTGCTTCTATTAAGTTGCTACTTGCAAATTACATAAAACCCCACATACTACACATTTGAACAATATAAATGTGTACCTTTAAAATATATGTGGGGTTCTGAAATCCACTGAAGGGGTTAAACTTATTGAGGATCTTAATCTGAGCTGTCTTCAGATCAGGTTCAATAAATGCCTTGTACATAGGATAAACCTAATTGGAGAAAAAACATAAGCAAAATTTCATTGTTCAAGATCGAACCAAACAGTAGGCATGAGAGCAAGAGAGATTAATTCGGACATAAAGGTAAAAGCATAGCAAAAGGTTAGTGTTAAAACCGTCTCAGATATTTGATGAATAATTTCTTCAGGTTCCTGGCCAGCACGTTGGATGTCCCGCAAAACACGCTTGACAAGATCAAAATGCACTCCACCGGTGACAGACACACGAAGATCGAGCAAAGGCCGTAGCTTCTCACTTAAAGCATATATGCCTTCAAGAATAACAATGCGAGAGCTGGGCACCTCAAGCGTTCTATACATAGTACGAAAGGAACAAATAACTAAATAAGTCATTGCGGTATGGGTAGCTCATATCAAATAAGAGTTTCAGAATACCAATATGCGTAGATAAATAAACAGTTCCCTAGAAGATATCATGAGTAGAATTTACAAGATGGGGGACTGAACACTATGAATTAGTATAATCACTTTGTCTGTCCCGCATCACTATAGCTAGGGGTTCCCAGGAATCCAAGTATAATGCCGTCTTTCTACAAGTTTTCAACAGTAGCATATCTGCATATGCACCAATCATAGCTTTCTAAAAAGGTTGGGCTCGGGTTTATTGGAAGATCAATACCTGTAACCAATTCGAGAACTTGACTTGAAGTCATATATTGGAACCTGAACAGGTTTTCCATCCCTTAGGCCATGAATATTGTCTAGAAGTGTATCATAGTCGGTCAATCGAGGGTCTGCAAGAATATTTGAAAAGAAAAACAACTTTCTCAGACACTTGGTCTTTATATCAGATTATGTACATAAGAATGATTGAATCAAGCTATGACGATAAGGGGTGTAACATAGAGGTGCATACCATCAAAGTTTCCATCGATCACACGAGTACCGTCATTATAGTTATCCATGTTTATGATAGCAATACTAGGCATAAAATTGAGAATTTTCTCAGTGAAAATGGTTTTTCCAGCTCCAGAAGGACCAGCTAACCCAACCAAAATAAGCCCATCATTCTTCTGAGCCAACAATTGGCAAGCTCGAATAACAGCGTAGAAACCCTTTTCAAAAGACAATGGATCCTCAATTGGAACTATCTCATATCTTCCAGAGTCCTTTCTTTTAATAAGCTGAACCTGATCCCGCAACAGGCCATGTCGCCTTCGAGGGGATAGAGCAACAGAACTATCCAACACCATTGGAATAATTGATGTCCCAAAGTTGTAGTGAATCTAGAAGATACGAAGTCGAAAGAAGTTTCGCTTTTAGTTCGATACGAATACACTAAAAAGTTCATTTTGTAAACTCCAGATGGCCAGTTACCAACCAGTCTATAACATAACTACACAAGTCTGATCGGATCATAATACGAGCAGTAATTTCATTCAATGAATAAGATCTATACAAAATTCATTAGATACTCGGGAAAGAGTTGGCATGCGTAATCAAACTGCTAAATTTAAGCTTCCATATTAGTAACACACGACTTCTCGAACACTTGGCCATGCGATCAAGACGAGTAAATCAAACACAGGCTCAGCAGATAACATTAGGAGGTCTAATCGTAACAAAAGAACCTAACAAAAGAATCAAAGAGCAATGGATACAAAAAAGCGAGAATCTTAAAACAAAAGTTTCCATCTTCACCTACCTGAAGAAGAGCCAAATTGGGAAAAAACGTTACCGGAGATTATTCCAGATTCTCCGGAACCCAAACGCGATAGTAAGAATAGAGTTGGATACCGAAAATATAGCTTCGTAGCAGTCAATGAGAGTAAGAACGATAGATGTAAGACGAAGACGGCAGTTTATAAACTATGGATGCCGAGAAATCAAAAGAGAGATCAAACAGTAAATCACTCAAACCTGCTTCATCTGAAATTGAATTTCTCCGGTTATTAATTTTCCTGGTTAATCAGAAACATTGGACCGAACCGAACATCTATAGATTTTGAAAGAGATTCTAGATTTAGTTTTCACAAATTCATTTATTAATTACACAATCAAGATCTAGGACAAAAAATTTCTTCCAATCGCCATTTCCATAAAATAAAAAATCTGTTTTTTCCTTTATATCAAAACCAAAAAATCCTTACCGGTATAATTAACAATGAACAGGTTTTAACCAAAATCTGGTTACTGATTCCAATGAACCGAAATAAACCGAAAGTTGATCAGTGAATCGTTGCGAGCCGTTAGTCCACGTAACGACTTTGACCGTCACACGTCACTAATGGTGGAGTTAGAAAATCAACGACGTGGAAGAAAGTATACCTTCTCAATCCTTTAACTCTTTCTTCTCCTCTTTTGTCTTTTTCTTTCAACTGGAAATTTCGCAGGTCTGATAGTGAGAAAGAGAGAAACAATGGCGAAGCTACTTCTGCTTCACGCACCTCATGTAGTACCTAGATTTAGCAGCAGTAGTAAGTCACTTGTATCTGCGTCGGCTTTATACAGAAGACCTCTCCTCGTGAGTCTTCAATTCTCACATATCGTTCCTCGCCTCCGTTCTCCATACAATCCGAGATTCTCGGCTAGCGCCTTCGACGATTCACCTGCTTCATCAGCGGATATGGAAAAGGAACAGCGTCGGGATGGAATTTCTCTAGGAAGAGATGAGGACTATCCGACTGGAGAAATGGAGTATGAGAATAGGAACGTGTGGGAGAGTTTTGTTGTGAAGTTTCGGATGCTAATTGCTTTTCCATGGCAGCGTGTTCGCAAAGGAAGCGTCTTGACCATGAAATTGAGCGGCCAGGTTTTTTTTTTCGTCGTCTCTTTTCATTCGTGTCGTTCTTAGACGGTGATAGTAGTAGAAAGAGTATGAATTTCGGATTCCAGTAGCATTTTTGGTGAACTGAGTTGAAGTGGAAAGCTACATTATATCAATTTTTCCATTGTTGTGATCTCCTTTGGGAGTAGAAACTCCTTATTGGGGTTCTTCTTATACTCCTCTGTATTAGAACTTAGGTTGAAATTTGAATTTTGTTTTCTCAATGTTCAGATCTCTGATCAGCTGAAGAGTCGTTTTTCTTCTGGGCTTTCCCTGCCCCAAATCTCAGAAAATTTCGTGAAAGCGGCATATGATCCTCGTATAGCTGGAGTCTACCTTCACATTGAGCCTTTGAGTTGTGGGTGGGGAAAGGTTGAAGAAATTCGAAGGCATATACTGGATTTTAAGAAATCAGGTAGGTAACTCCTGAATCTATGTTCTCTATTAGAGCTTATAACTCTTTGGTTGAGTTCATTCGCTCTCTTGCTTTCACATGCTTTCTATATGCTAATCAAACACATCTTTATTAGGTAAATTTATTGTTGGATATATAAGCATATGTGGACTAAAAGAATATTACCTTGGCTGTGCATGCAACGAGCTCTATGCCCCGCCTAGTGCCTATTCCTTTCTGTATGGAATAACTGTTCAAGCATCTTTTCTTGGAGGTAAGGGCTTGTTTATTCTTTTGCTCTTCTCACTTAAAAAGTGGTCACTAAGTGTCCTTTCTAGTTCTCTATTATATAAGAACCATATGCACTCATACTGTGTGCGGACCATCCTTTATTTGTTAAAAAACTGTTGTTGAACTGCTATTCAGCTTTTTATTCTTCTTCTTTTACTGTGATTGTATGTCAACTTTCAGTCCTGGTCATTCAAAGTCCTTTAGCGGATTCTGATCAATATAAACCAGAATTGAGACAGTTTTGGTGAACTAGTTATATTTCAAAAATGTAGGCGTCTTCGAGAAAGTGGGGATTGAACCTCAAGTACAAAGGATTGGAAAATACAAAAGTGCTGGAGATCAGCTTTCCCGGAAAAGTATATCTGAGGAGAATTATGAGATGTTGAGTGTGCTACTCGATAACATATATGCAAATTGGCTGGATGGTGTTTCAGACTCAACAGGTGCTAGATTTGTTCACAAAATTGTTACAGTTATTAAAGTTTAGCTCTCCTGAATGGCTTCTGCTTAGAGATATGCAGGAAAAAAGCGAGAAGATGTTGAAAATTTCATCAATCAAGGAGTTTACGAAATTGAAAAGCTAAAGAAAGAGGGGCTGATCAAGGATATTCGGTATGATGATGAGGTAATACCATTTCTATTTTCTTCTATAGATGGGATTCATTACCTTCTACATGAATTGCCAGAAGTGATGATCCTTGTTATTTCTTCCTATAGATCTTGGTATCCTCTTAAAAGATGGGATGGATTACTTACAATAGTCAAACCAATCCTTTATATAACTATAATAATGAGAATTAGATACCGACCCAATACTGTTTTGGATATATATCATCCAATTTCAATGCTCCTGCAGGTTATATCGATGCTGAAAGAGAGGCTTGGAGTCGAAAAAGACAAAAAGCTTCCTACTGTCGATCACAAGTAATTAACTCTTACTATATGGAATTTTCAAAATGTGGCTTACTGAGTCTAGAGCTATGATCTTCGCATGTACACTTGGTTCAAGTCTTGGACCATTGAGTAATGTATTACATAGTGGGTCTTAGGTGGTTCCTGCATTATGGGGTATTGATTTATAGCTAAGTTTGATATGGAGAAGTGAATACCCAGTGGGTGTACCAACTCGAGATCGTAAGTCAAAGATTGTAGGTTGAATATGTCTTCCTTTTTTGGTTCTCATTGTGGGAGGAATAAATGTTTTGCCTGTTTTTGGTAAGTGGTGCTATGCATACTTAGTTGACTTCAAGTTTGCTATTTCCTTTTGTAGTTGTATGTAACCGTTCCAGGAAATATATTTGGGATATTGTTTTAGAGTTCCCTATTAGCCTCATGTAATTTTATCAACATTCTTGATTGAAATGCTTTATGCAGGAAATACTCACGTGTTAAGAAGTGGACTCTTGGTCTAAGTGGTGGTCGAGACCAGATAGCTATTATTAGAGCAGGCGGAAGCATCTCTCGGGTTAAGGGTCCACTAAGCAGTCCTGGTTCAGCTATTATAGCAGAACAACTAATTGAGAAGATCCGCAGTGTAAGAGGTACTTTTTAAAAATGTTTTCATCTACAAGTATGCTGCTTTTTCTTCCACAGCAGCTCAAAGTTATCTGTTTCATCTTTCTTTTGAAGAGTCCAAAAGATATAAGGCTGCCATCATTAGAATTGACAGTCCAGGAGGTGATGCTCTCGCTTCTGATTTGTAAGTACTTTTATTGATGGTCATTGGTCAATATTGTATAATTGTCAATGCTATTATTAACATTTCATGGATGGTTTGGCTTCACCTTCGAACATGATGAACTCAGACCTATTACCTTGATTTCACTATCTTCTAAATCGAGAGAATGGGTTAAGAAGGGTATATTGAGTATGCAGTAACTTGTAATTATTAAATCCATCAAGCATGGAGGTCGAGTTAGAATTTAAACTTCAATAAATATGGAAATACTTTTAGGGTATGTCATTATAATTCGTATTGGTACACAGAATGTGGAGAGAGATCAAACTACTGGCTGAAACAAAACCTGTCATCGCATCTATGTCAGATGTGGCAGCAAGCGGAGGCTACTACATGGCCATGGCTGCTAACACCATCGTAGCTGAAAATTTGACATTAACTGGCTCAATTGGAGTTGTCACAGGTGATATTACCTTTGTCTGCTCGAGAAAGTTGTGTGCAATGAGTTTTTGTACAACTATCTCTTTTACCCTCGCTGTTTTTTAATTGTTTTTGTTGTTGCAGCAAGATTTACCTTGGCCAAACTATACGAAAAGATCGGCTTCAACAAGGAAACTATATCTAGAGGAAGATATGCTGAGCTTCTGGGAGCTGAGGAAAGACCTTTTAAGTAAGTGACTTCACTCTTATGTATATTACAACAATTTTTCCTTGTTAGGCTCTAACCGTCTGACACTTCTTTTGTCCCTCAATTGATGCCTATTTGTTTTCCTTGTTGTCAATTTTGATCCTTGAAACTGCTTTTCTGAGAATTTGTGTGTTCATTTATTCAAAATATAAAACAATAAAATTATATTTACAGGCCAGAGGAAGCAGAATTGTTTGGGAAGTCTGCACAGCATGCGTACCACCTTTTCCGAGATAAAGCAGCCTTATCAAGATCGATGCCTGTATTTGGTCCAATCTAGTATTTCTCTCCTTTATTCCTATGCTTGGTTCCTTTTCAATACTGGATATTTCTTCTTACCATGTTCCTAGGTCGACAAGATGGAAGAAGTTGCCCAAGGGAGAGTCTGGACTGGTAAAGATGCTCATTCTCGTGGTCTAGTCGATGCTCTCGGGGGACTGTCCCGAGCTATAGCCATCGCTAAGCAGAAAGCTAATATTCCTCTTAACAAGAAGGTTCACCTCTAAAACTCTCTTTTGCTTCAGGGAAGAACGCATCAAGGAAAAATGCACGAGGTAGATTACAGTTGATACTTTGGATTTTCTTGTGGTTGACACAGGTAACTCTTGTTGAGATTTCGAGACCTTCTACAACACTACCCGATCTCTTAAGCGGTATAGGAAGCTCAGTGATTGGAGTTGACAGAACACTAAAGGGACTGCTCGATGAATTAACAATCAACGAAGGAGTACAAGCTCGAATGGATGGAATCATGTTTCAGCAACTTGGTCGAGATTCTTTAGCAACTCCCATCATTGATTTGCTTAAAGAGTATCTTAGCTCTCTCCGATGATCCGGACATTATTTATTACCCAGTCTCATATGAAAGAAACCAATGAAACTTCTCCATTTTTAAAGTCAAACTTCATTAATAAAACTAAAACTGATATTAAGTATAAACCGATGAAACATGAATTCAATGTCTTAACATTTTACAGTTTCAGCTATTATCAGACATATATACACGTATATATATGTACATTCTCAATTAAAACAGCAAGAGAAGCCAGAAACAATAATGAAGACCTCCATTAACATCATCTTCTTCTTCGTAGCCTTCCTCTCCATCTTTGCAATCTCATTATCCCAGACGACCTCTCTAGAAGCTTGCATAAGAAGAAACATCGACAGAACTCTCTCTCCCTCCCCTTCAAAAGAAATCAAAATTGCTCATCTCGAGGATGTGGAAGCCAATTTCTGCAGAGACGAAGGACGAATGGTCATGCACTTCTTGAGAATGCACGGAGAGTTCCCATCTTACTACGTCAAGGCAATGTGCAATGTATTTGGAAATGAAGATCAGAAGATTAAGCAATACGTTATTAAGATATGGTTAAACATTTCGAAGAACCTCATTGATAGCTTATCTTGTGCTTCTCTATAAAAGATCTCTAATGTATCACAGTTTTGAGGATGGATTATATGAATAAAAAATAGTTATTCTTAATCATTACAAATTACCAACAAAACTGGTCGTGAGTGTTCCCAAGTATACAACGTTTTGATATTCATTCACTTCACTGACTAATGTATCTTTGTAATATTCTCCGAGAGATATACGCCGGAGAATCTCACCACCGGAATTTATTTTCACTGCTGTTGGCTCGGTAGGGACTACTATAAGCTTCACGGAGTTTGATGCGATCCAAAAGTCTCCACCATCTGTTCTCCTTAAGCGATCCAAAACTTTACATTTTTATTAATATTATTGTATATCATTTGATTTTCTTTTATCATTCTAAATACTAAATGTTATTTATTTGTTCAAGGCTTCATGTCGCTTAAGCACGTCACTAGTGGCATAGAGAGTGATGTGATGCAATGATTCTTCTAGAACTAGGTAATTGGCTTTCGTATATATGATTAGATGCTCAAGCACTTATCAACCTATGGCTCGATCACAATACTTACTTAATAACTCGATCCTACAACTAATTCCCTGCAACTTGCTACTTTAGCAACAAACGAACAGAGAAAAAAGAGACAAGATCGTCGTCTCTATTTATCGTACTTGTATGTGAATTGGTGTTAATCCAATTCTTGATTAAATACAGACAAGATCGTCGTCTGATATAAGGTTTCCTCAGGTCGAAATTTTCGATTTTGAAGCTAGGGTTATCGATGATTTCAGAATAATGGATTTGTGAATTTTTATCAGAAGCTTTTCATATCACGGGTCAAATAAACCTCTTTTGGGTTTCCATGTGTCAAATAGATTTGCTTCACTTATTGTATTTATTGTTTGGTTAAATCTGTTAACAAAAATCTTGAAAACTAATGATTAGGGGGGAATTAAATATACAACTTTCCAATAATAAAGAAATAGAAAGAAATTCAAACATTGGGTAGTTTTGATGTTATATAGGATATTTTAAGGATAAATAGTTCCGTAGGAACGTGTGCACTGTAGGGTACTTATTCCGCCGCATCCACAATGGGAAAGTCTTTCATTTTTTCTTTTCTGTCAATAGTAGATTATATTGGACCCAACTGGCCGGTCCAATAACCAAATTCCTACATAATATAGATAGGAGCACTCGATTTCGGGTTGTGTAAATGCGCTGCTTTTAAGTGGACTTACCGGCTAGATGTCATTTGCTTGGGAAAATATTTCATAAGTATATCTTATCATAAAAATAATAATAAATATTAAATAATAATATTTTATTAAGAGAGTTTTTCAAAAATAATAAAAAAATCTCTCATTTGAGAGATTATGAGTAAAAGTTCATAAGGTTTAGAAAGACTCTTACAATAAAAAATATTATTTATTACTTTTTTGTTCTCTCATTACAAATACTCTAAGTTCAAGGAGTTTTGGTTTCGTGCAACAAAAAGAAAATGCATATCTATTTTAAATTTAGAAAATATGTGTAAGTAAATATTTTCGATCGTTTTAAAGCTTAAGAATTCCAGCGAAAGGACCAAAAAGAGCTCCAATGTAAAGTTTTCCTTTAAACTCATTAACTTCGCTGACCAATGTATCCCCAAACTTATCTTTGAGTGGGATGGTCTGAAGCACTTTGCCATCACAATTAACTTTAACCGCTGATGGGTTTGTGGGTCCTGTGGCCGAGTTTACGACGGAAGCAACCCAAAAGTTTCCAGAAGAACCGATCCTCTTGATATTGTCAGGGTTCGAGACCGAGTTGGTGAAGTCTTCGGAAGAGCCAGCTTTGGGTCCTTTGATCCAATACCTCTTGATGTTACTTGTTGTAAACTGACTCACCAGCACGAACGTACCGTCTGAGCTAACGGCACATCCAGCTGAGCCACTTAGACCTTCCATCAATACAGTCACAACTTTGGTTGATGGTTCGTATCTGAATAGCTTCCCGGTCGCGTCTTTTGATGCCACTGCTTTCAATACATCCCTGTTTGCATTACCAATATAATAAGAACATATTAAACAAATTTATATATATATATATATTAATTGATATAAATAAGAAACATGCTAATTAAATGGTTTTCATTAAGACAATACTAGCAACAAACAAACAAAAAGTAGATTTGAACTTTTCAAAATAAATTAAGAAAAATACAAAATATATTCTTTGTCTATTAAATATATCGAATTTGGTTATATATTAATTGTCCATCTCTGCAGTTTTTTTCATCGGAATTTGATTTCAAAAAATCTGGTAACTCCGTAGAGTTTGAAAAATGGTTGAATTTTGGAACTAATATTGTTTGTTATATAGAGATAAAAAAAACTTTTTACCTAGGGCCAAATACTGAGCTGAAAGAAGTGAAATAGACGGCCTCGGAAGTAGGATCAACGTCAAGACCATCGAGAAACAAGAAGGGCTTCCCATCAACACTGTTGGCGATCTTCTTGGCCAATAGACCGCTGCGAGAGATGACGTGAAGACCCAACTGAGCATCGGCAACATATAAATCACCTGTTTTCCCGTTGAATGCTATTCCGGCCGGTCGGCCACATTTTTCAATATTAGTAGTTCCAAGTGCTCCGACGCAAGACTCCGAGTTTCTGAAATATTTTAAATAAAATTTGATAATCTTTTATATATTAAAAACGAAAATTTAACTTACTTGTTAGCCCCATACATTAGGCATGTTAATACAGTATCCTTATCCGCCGGATATCCGTATCTGTAACTTTTTTCTTTTCGAAAAATGGATATCAAGATAAAATGGATAACTGATACGAATATTAATTTTAACGATCGGCAGATAACGGATACGGATAATGCAAAAATTAGAAGTTTTTTTTACAGAATATTTTTAATATTTTTAAATATATTTTTAAAATATTTAATTTTAAAAAAAATATTTAATTTTTTAATATTTTCTAGTTAGAAAAAAAAAATAATAATAGATATCCGCGGATATTCACACATATCCGTTTTTTATAGATATATTTAGTCGAAGGAATACAGATACGGATATCCTGAAAAACCCCGGATATCCGCTCCGTAACAGGCATAACATACATATTTATTCTAAAAAACTAATATGAAAAAGGATATAAATGGCCTTCTTCAATTGATAAATTAATTAAAGTAGGTTACCAACCAATAAAGTTGGT
>JAKUCM010009257.1:0-19780 GCA_023374145.1 Lepidium sativum | reverse complement strand
CGTCTATACTTTAAATTCATATAATATTTTAAAAATAATTTATTACATATCTATTAACATTTAAAATAAATTTATAATATAAAAATAATATACTATTTTATATGTAAAACAAAACGAAATGGTTTTAAAATATTATATATACAGGTGATTATTTAGATTAATCCGGGTCAAAAACACATGTAGAATAAATATCATGTCAAAAACTTATAATAGATTTTCAAAAAAAAAGTACATATAAATAAGTATTATTAATCAATATAAATAACAATATATATATATGTATATATATATATATTTATGTTACGGCATACACAAAAAGTTATGTTATAAATCAACATAAAAATTATCACTTTAAAATCATTAGAAGAGAAAAATAAGTTGTGTTAATCTACTAACATTTATAATTATATAGACAGGTCAAAAATATTATATATGAAAAATTTAGCTGTAACTAATTCGAGTACAATTTCGGTAGAAACTCAATACATCTTGAGCATTTGCACACGTAACCATCAAGATCATTACTTTTGAAGAAATTCATATAAACAATTTTTGTCTCCCTTCTCCATAAAACCGAAAGTTTGGAATCGGTTGTTTGCCATTTGATGTAATATGTAACTCGCTTCTCTCACTCTATGTCCAACCTTGATTTGAAGTTATCTTTACTCTTTCCATGGACATTAAAAATCGTGTTCATGATGTTATCGAAAAGGTTTTTAATGATGTGCATCAGATCAAAGTTATGTCATAGTAAGAGAATTTTCCAATATGAGAGTTCCCAAAAGATATTCCTTTTGTGTTAGTTGTGACAAGTAGTATATTTGTGAGACAGATTTGCTAGAATGTGCCAAGTTCCCCCATGTTTATATGTTTCATGCGCTTCAAAATGATCAATCTGCTCCAACAAATCATTCCCTCGCAGGTGGGTTGGGGGAGGAATACACACAATATTGTTCTTTTTGAATAATTTAATGTTCCTTTGGTATGGATGATGCATGGAGAGAAACCGTTGATGACAATCAAACCAACATGATTTCTTAGCATGCTTTAGTTAAAATGCATTATGTACATGATAACATTCCATGTGTAATCCATCCAGATAACATTTCGTATGCTAAAAAGTCGCTAATCGTCCACAATAAACCACATGCATCTTGAAATTTTGTTGTTGCGAGTAATCGTATGTGCGAACACCTCTATACCATAACTGTTTCAGCTCGTGATTCAGAGGTTGCAGAAACATATCAAGGGATCACATAGGATGACTTAGACCTAGCACTAGAATAGTCATAAACAAAAATTCGCTTTGCATGCAGATATCCGGTGGAAGATTGTATGGCGTCAATATGAAAGACCATAGAGAATATTGTCTCCCATACAAACCAAATGGACTGAATTCACCAATTCATAAACCAAGATAAAGATTCCTAAACTCATTAGCAAACTCAGAATATACCATCTGAAAGTGTTTCCAAGCTTTTGCATCTGATGGATGTGTAACCTTCCCCATCATTTCTCGTATATTTTGCATGTCATCTTATTGTTGATGATCTCCTTTCTAATTGGTTAAATCATTTCAATCTATTAGTGATCGGAAAATATAACATATGTTTGTATAGGACAAAAGACCTTCCACATGTTGCTCTATATCTCATCTTCCCACAAAATTGACATTCATGCAACTTATCATCGTCTTTCTAGAAAATCATGCAATTGCCAATGAAAACATCAATCATTTCTTATGGTAATCTAAGATCCGCAACTAACTTTTTCATTTCATAATAAATCCCAACATAATTATTTTCTTATAGCAAATACATCTTAGACGCATCTGCTAATTGGTTCATACTTTTGTCAATTATGTGTCCTTCCTTTTTAATAGACATCAACATAGATGCTAATGATAGTTTAAATAGACCTTCTCTACATCCCTTATATATATGTTGATTTGCAGCATCTAGCATATCATAAATTTTATTTTGCTTCAACGTTAGGTTCTTCAGTAGTATTTTCATTCGCAACAGGAATAGATCCATGATATGCATCTGTAACCATATCATGATACCTACTTCCATGTAGATGGTCATAATTTTCACATATTTGCGCTATAATTATAATTAGCATTATGACGAGGTTGATCATCAACACCAGCACCCATTCTACTACTTTCCGCACCAAGGTTATACCCCTCCCCATGTGAAAACAACACATATTAGTTTGGAGTATATCCTCTATTATATACTTGTCTTTTAAACATATGATTATTCAAATATTTGGTGTTCCCACATATTTGTTACCGTCATTTGGAGTAAATCGGCTATTAGCCCCGTAGTTTATGAATTATCGCAATCCATCTCGAAAATCTCTCGTCATTTCTCTGGTCTCCACATCTTTTCGATTATACATCCATCGACATAATGCAAAAACTACATTTTCTGACATCATTTATTATTTTGTATCACAAATTTTTGTTCCCAAATTTTTTTTTCCCCAAACTCTTTTTCTGCCTGTGTTTTCTGATTTGGTGTAGGAATACAATCTTATGGTGGACTATTTATAGACAAAATAAAAATATCTGCTATGGAACTAGATACATTGCAATGACATTGCAATTATCTCGTAATTTGCTATGAATACAAAACATCGCGGAACTCAAAACTTAAATGTAGACGGACATTATCTTAAGAAAAAAATTATATATGTGTATATAAAAGATATAATTTTATCCTGAATAAAGCACATGGTTTATCTAGTATTATAATAGTAAGAGACTCTGTAAATATTCACCAATGACAATGATCAGTCTCACGCGTATCTGATATTCAACACCAACAGCATTTTCTTGAATATTTCTTATATGTAAAGAATTTCATTCTCTATTTTTATTAAGGTTCGATTGGTAACATTATTTTTAGTGTTATAAGATAAAGTGCAGTATAATATAAATACAGTGCGGAATAAGTATAGTTGGTTGGGTTATACTATGATATATATATATATATATATATATATATATATATATGTATGTATATATATTGTGAGTTTTATACAAGATTAATTAATTTTTAAATGTTTTCATATAAGATTAATATAAGATATGAAAGTAAAAAATAAACGGTGACGATAATATTTTTTTTAATTATTTTTAATAACTATAAAACAGGAACCTATTTTATAATAACATTATTATAATGATTTGAACATAAAACAACAATATAATTTTATAGATGTTTAACAAATAAAAGATATTTTTGTAATATATTTAGTAAGTGTGAATCCGTCATCACGATGTGCTCAATCACAATGTGCCAAAAAAATCAAAAAGTTAAAGTTAAGGCGTATATATAACGCATAATATGTGAATCACATATATAAAGGTATTACACGTTGTTGTCCCTCGTGGAGCTATAAACCAGATTCTATACTGTTTGATCTAACTTGCTTTTATTGTGATTCGTTGTTTTGCACATTGCAAACAAGATCACCGCAGAGATTTACGAGTTCCCATGGTACATTTTGGTGAGCATAGTTCACAAAAGATCCACTATCAAGTAACAGATCAAAGGATTACAAACTTGAGATCACTCACCATATGTTTAACCCACTGCTACTTTAGATTCACCAAGCAAGAAGAAAATACAAGAGGTCTCACAATCGATTTCTCGCTCTCAACTCACTCTCTCTACAGGCACCTTACACTCAGTGTTTCACTCACCGTAACCCTACTCTCTCCTTTGCTCCATGCTTATATAGTTGGTTGTTAGCTTCAACTTTCCCAATTAGACATGTTTAAGGTTTGAGGTCAGCAGTTTATTGACGTTGCAGCTCCTATCGTGATGTCGGAAACGTCCCATAAAATTTTATTATGCATCCTTCTTGCTTAGACATAATCAAACTTTTTTTCTTCCAATAGTATGTAATCTTTCTCTGTGACATCTGCTCTTTTAATGGATCAGGTCTAGTCTTATACAAGTAGTCCAAGAATTTGGTCCAATTGACATGATGCACCAGTCAAGTCTGATCAGAAAACAATTTGTCCTAGGTTTTAGCTCCATATAAAAAAGTATGTAGGTCTAAAAATTTTAGCCATTTCTACATGTCATGTGATATGAACAACCAGAATCCAATATCCATTGATCATCAGATGTTCTTTATGAGGCTGCTAACATTTTAGGTTCTGTGAATTTATCTTTGCATATACTTGCTTCAGCTGTGTCAGTCTTGTTAGTGCTTTCATTTGATTTCCTATTGGGATAATCCCTCGTGAAATGACCTTCAACACCACACGTTTTTGCTTTTTTTCTTTGACTAAGATCTGTGTTTACTGCCACTTCTTTTCATTTTAGACTGATTGCTATTATGTGATCTTCCATGGGCTTGAACCACCAAACCTTCATATTCAGAGTGAAGTCTATGCTCACCATTTTCCTTCTATTTAATGCAATATTTGGCTATTTCTAAACTCTTTTTCTATTTAATGCAATATTTGGTTATGTTTATCTTCTGTTTTTCTTTGTTTGATCTTTTTGCTATGTATGACTATATTTCCTAATCCTGCAATTCCTAGTATTACAGGTCTGGTCGGGTCGGTTATTTTGGATAATAGGTATTTACAGGGTTTTAAAACTAGATCAAAAATAACTAATCCTAAACCGTGTTAGTTTGGGTAAGAGTACTTCGAGTCAGAAATATTGACTCCGAACCAACCTGTTTCACATGTTTTGTAAACCAAAAAATCACTAAAATAAAGAAGAAAACTGAATGATGATGAAGAAGCTAAGCGTAAGAAGAAGATGAATTGAAGAATAATGGAGAAGAAGAATCCACCCCAATGTAGATGAAAAAGAAGAAGAACAAAGAAGAAGAAGAGAAGTTAAATTGAGTAAAGAGAAGAAGAAGAATCATGGTATACATGGAGAGAAAAATGCAGAATCTTTGTTTTAGATTTGGTTTCAAGTGTTAGTATAATTTAGGGTTTAACAATTTTGGTTATTGGTTAACCGTTAAGGTTACCTGAACTACTTGACCCGAGCAGATGACCAAAATCTTGCCCACACATTTGCTGAATTACCAAAATTCAATTTATATACATAAACCAATTTTTCTAAAACTTGGTTCGGTTCAGATCGGACAAATCGATTCGGTTTTTATTCTCAGGGCTAGGGTTTAGAGTTTTCGAAGGATTTTAGGGAATCTATTAATTAAGGCTTGTCTATCTAATTCCACACGGTAAGTACCGTTATAGCATCAGTAACACATGAACTTTAACCCTAGTTTTAAATTTATACGGTTTGTAAGTTTAAAACCATATTACACACGTTTTTAAAAGTTCGAAACCTTATTACACTCAATATGGTTAAGTCAGTTTGAATTTAAAAATAACAATGGTTAATAGACATAACCGATTGCACCTGATACAATAACCCGTTTAATACCCACCCGTGAAAACCCCCTATTTTCTAACTCCAAAATCGGGTTCTATAAAACTTTATCGATTGACTGAGAAGAAGGATGAGCAACACCTCTGGGTACACATTATGGAAGATAGATGGTTCATCTACGAAATCAGGGACTCCTATTCCAAACTTACAAAACGTGTGGATTTAAAACTAGGGTTAAAGTTCGTGTGTTACTGATGCTATAACGATACTTCCGTGTGGAAATAAATTGATAACCCATCAATTAAAGCCAAATAAATTTTCATCCATAGTGTTTGTTGCTCTTAATCCTTAGGTTAGATTAGATCTCTATATTCAAGCTACAATTTAGAATTCTAAGTTCCTAGACATATTAGTAAATACAACGAAAATGGATTTGCTATACATTTGTGTTCTGTGTTCGAGAATTGTTATTAAAACATGACATGAATAGTGCTTTGATTTTAGATCCCCGATTTTTCGATGATTCTCTTGAACTTGATGCCTTTATCTACTTGAATTTACATTGTTTCATTGCTTGATTTATTTAATTGAAATCACCACAACTATTTCTTCTTGTTTTAGCTTAAGTTTGAGTAGTTGACTGAAAATGTAACTACTTATCTTTGTGGATTCAATCCCTAAGATACTATTTGTTGGTTGTACACTTGCAGTAGATTAATTGAGTTAAAACTTTGTGTAATCAAAAACTTCACGGTGTTTTCAGGGACCAATTGCATTACGTTTTGATCTAAGATTGAACTTTAGTCTAAGATTCTCTTATTTACGTTTTTGTTTTTCTATCCTATTGTGTTTCAGGGTTTAATAACGGTGACTATCAGGGTCAAGACATCGATTAAGCAGTTGAAAAAGCAAATGAAACATTTGTAGAGATAGTTGCAACAGTGGAATGCTCAACCACATTTTCTTGTTATAGGTGAATTTGATACACCTCATTAATTCTACCACAACCAATCTCTGATCTGCCCTCCTCCTATACAAGGACAAGACATCTAGTTCAAACCTCAGATGATTGTGTTGATTAAAATCAGGTTAAAAGAAAATTATCTGGTAAAAAAGTAGTGATCAATTTACAATATTTCCGATTAATCCATGTTCCAATTTATGTGTTTTTAAAAGGAAAATATAGTTAAGAATCACATTAATAGGTATGAATCATATTCTTTATGCTCATTTTAACAGGTATGAATCTACGTAACTAATGCTTCCATTAATTTCCGTTGTATGTTTTTTTTCTTAATTATTAGATCCACAAAATTCGATCTATATTCTAAACTCACTTTTTGATTTTGTTTTATTTAATCTACTGACAATAGTGACCAGAGGTCGAAAACCCAAAATAATAAGAAAACCACAAAATAGTCACTAGAATGAAGAGTCCAACCTCAGACCTAAATTTCATAATTTTGTGTTTATTTTTTAGGTTCAAATGTATCCATAATATTAAAATCTTAAACATACATATAATGAGAGTTACATTTCAAACAAATTCATTGATAATCTTATGGACAATAGGACGAGCTCTACACATTGCATTCAACGGTGTTGCTGGACGCATTGTAGTTGCTTCATTAATGTTCACAAATTCTTCTCCAACTCTTTCCCATTCAAAACATTGAACCATTGATCCAAGAGCCAAACTCACTACTCGTTGAGCTAGTCCTGAACCAGGACAAGCTCGTCGTCCCATCCCAAATGGCATCAACTTCTTATCTTCTCCTTTTTTCTTGAACCGTTCTGGCTTAAATCTTTCTGGCTCTTCCCATATCTCCGGGTCCCGATGAATGGCCCAAGCATTCACTATTAAGGTCGTGTCGCTTGGGAAGTCATAACCTCCGACCTTACAATCATCCATTGCCCTATGTGGAGCAAGTAATGGAGCGGCCGGGTAAAGTCTAAAAATCTCCATCACAATACATTGAAGGTAAGGAAGATTTTTTGCATCTTGTTCATTTATTAATCTGTCTAAACCGATTCTCATATCGATCTCGGTTCTTGCTTTCCTTAACACCTCTGGATTGTTCAACAAATTCAACATTGCCCATTCCAGTGTTCTTGTTAGCGTTACATTTCCGGCGAATATCATAACCTATAAATCCAAATAGAAGATAATAATTAGTCATTACATAATAAATTCGTAACTAGTTTTGTTTTATGAGAATACATAGATTTTCCTCAATACTTACAACTATGAGTCCTTTGAGTGTAACATCAGTGTAATAATCAGGTTGAGTTTCTTGGAGAGAAAGCAAGTGATCAATCATAGTGTTACCATTTTCTTGTTGTGCACGTTTCTCATCGACTAGCCCTTGAAGAAACTCATCGACCCGAACTGCCAATTTCTTTACCCGTTTTTCGTAATTTGTAAACCAACGCAGCCACGGAATATAATCTGAAGCATGTCCAACTCCAGCACTAGATACTGCCTCATCAAGCAGTAGTCTCATACGCTTTGCTTCATCGTCGTTCTCTGTTCCATCTCCATAGAATCGTTTTCCGGCTATCATCCTGAGGATGTTATTGATATTGAAGTTCCCAAACAATGATCTCAACTCCACTTTTGCAAACTCCTGGAATTGTAATAACACAAACCAGTGGTTAGGGCATAGAAAACTGTTGAGGTTATATATCACATCGATAAGTTTAACATATACCCTAAACATATCTCATATGAATTCATTACGCAATAAGTATGCCGGACAAAATCTGAAAATCGCTCTGGTTATTTTAATTCCATCAGAAATTCCTCGAAAATCATATTATATTTATGACATAAAATTTTTCTGTCAGACTATCAATTCGACAAATCCCTCAAACGTAGTTTGGGTAAACCCGAAAAATCCTACAGATATACAATCTCACTAGACACTTACGTATCTTGTTAAAGATATAAACTTAAATAAAACAAAAAATATACTAGTAATAAACTTAAATAAACTTAAACTTAAAGGAATCGAGATCTCTAAAACTATACTAGTAAATTTCGCATTGTCAAACAAAATAGAGCCGGTTAACCGACTCGAAAACAGTGTTACAAGTTTCGAGGGGATCGAACCCCAAACCTATCGGCTGATCTTGGTTTCTTGTTGAAATCTTATATCAACAACAAAGTTTAGATCTATCTAATATATACAAGAAAAAAATATCAAACATAAATATTGACGTAATAAATATGTTTAAATGTTAGTCGTAGAATTACACTTACGTTTTGAGAGTTTTTGGAGAGACACAAAATCAAGTGTCGAATCTCGTCTTTACGGATGGATAAAAAAGAGTCGAGTCTATGAGACGAGAAGATCTCAATAGCTCCAATCCGACGCAAATTACGCCAATGATCACCATAAGACGTTGTGGCCATAGTGGTGCAATTGTACTCAACGAGTCTTCCAAAAGTAAACTTCGGTCTATCGGCTAAAACGATGTCGTTGTTAGTGAAACATTCTTCAGCAAGGGAGAGGGAAGAGACCACAAAAGCAACACGATTGCCAAGACGCAGCCGGAAAATTGGAGCTCCACCCAGAGATTGAGAAATGGAGTGCAATTTTTGGTGGAGCGGTGGCTTGAGAAGGTGGAGATGTCCAAATACCGGCAGTGACCATGTCGGAGTTGGAGGTAACTTAAACTTGTTCTCACATTTTTTAATCACACGTTTTAGTGAAAAGATGAAGAAGATGAACAATGATAGAGTCACCAAAAGATATTCCATTAAGATTTTACAATTTGTGTTTTTTGTAGTTGTTATCAATGTGTTTGAGTTTAACTTGTATATATAAGAGACTTTTAAGAGGTTTTATTATTATAGGATTAACGCATAAACATGTGTCATGTGGTAGGAACTAGGAAATTGAAACTTAAACTAATTTTCTGTTTATTTTGTAATTATTTCTATTTGGGTTGATTTTTATTTCCAAAAATTTATATGTTTTTCTTGTTTATCTTTGTTAAAACATAAAATTTTAATATTTTTAGATCTTTTATTGAGATAGTAAATCATATTATAAATTTAGTAATATAGTAAAACCTTAAAACCTAAATAAATTATGTAATACAGAAATCAAAATAAACACAAATCAAATATTGTATAACACCAAATTAATTGCAATAAGTATTTCTAATCTTGTAAACAAATAATGTAAGGTTTTATTTTTTTAAAATCAATAAAAATTCATTTGATTAGATGCTTAAATATATATATATATATATATATATATATTAAACATACACATTTCAATAAGTCCATTTGTATGTGACAGCAATGAACATTTGACAGTACAACAAATACTTTTAATAGAGACTTTTTTTATCCAATCAGTAGGGAAAAAACTGGTAAAGAATCTTAGCAAAATTATATTTCCCTTACTATATATATACATACAATTATTTGGAAGGATATCATCAAAAGTCTAACATGTAATGTGACAATGTATAATGTATGTAATTGGTTGAAACGTGCCAAATTTTGCATCGTAGAAAACTTAAACCCAAAAGAATCTTAGTGATATCTTTACTTATATAATTGGAATACCTAAAAGAAAAACACTTCACAAATATATTCAAGCCTCTTATTTTATGAATTTATTTGATTCAATATTTATTATTTATGAACAAGAAAACTGATATTAGAAAGAAAGAAAATAGAGAAGGATTTCTTTCTAGTTTGTATGATAAAAAAATGCACATTTCATCTCATACCAAAATTAGCATATACTAAACACGAACTTATATATTTTTTAAATAATTTAATCAATAAGATCTAATTAATAACTTAAATCTTCTCAAAACCCAAATAATATAATATAAAACAACATAATTTTTTGAAATTAAATTCTTATAAAATAACGCAAATTAAATTAGATATCTAGCCACTCAATAAAATACACTCTCATTCTAAACAAAAACCCCATTACCAACTGCGTTATCATATTTTAATTAATGTGCGGTTGATAATCAATTGTGTTTTGTCGATCAATCATTATAGAAATTAACAAAAATCTAATAATTATTTCCAATGCGATATAGTGCAAAAGTATTGCATAGTATTCATACAAATTACATCTTTTAGTGACAGTAACTTTAAGACCATACTTCATGTGTAGAATAACAGAAAGAACTAGCTCAATCTTGTGTCCTTTATGTCATGGTTTTGTAAGATTTTCACAGCAATTGTCTTCATTTGCATCATAGCCACTTCTTTCCCCAAACAAGATGGAACCTGAATCGAATTAAAACGAAGCTAAAAAGATGGAATATGATAAAAACTTTCGATTCTCTGAAATCCATCTCTCTGACTTAAATTCAGATGCCCAAACAGGTTTCATTCTCCCTAATGCGTAAAGACAGAACACAATCTTCGAAGTCGCATCGACTTGATGTCCACTTGGAAGAACGTCTGGTTTTATAGGAGAATTTTGCTCAAACGGAACCGGTAAATATAGCCTTAAGGCTTCACATAAAGCTCCATGTAAATACACCAACTTGTTAACCTCTTATGGGTTGAAAAACTCCAAAATCATTGGTTGTCGGAAATAGTTTTGTGTTGATTTATTCACGAATTTTGGTTGTGACTTTTGGGTTCTTAGAGAAATGCCATAAGAACCAAGTGAGAGGTGGGCTTGTTATGTCTCTTCCTGCTAACGTGAAGCTTAAGATCATGTCTCTCAGAAACTTATCGTCACTCGGATTCAACAACTTGTACTTGGTTGTATCAAGATTCATGTAAGACATCAACAAATATTTAAATAATTAATCAATAGTTGTTTCATCTCTCTTAGAGGCTATGCACTTAGAGCAAACTCGACAAAAATTCGAGTGAGCTTTAATCATCTTCAACTCATCTCCAAACCCAAAGAACCTTTGCATCTTCCAAAACATCTCTGGCTTGACATATCTGAAGAAAATTGCTTCCTCTGCTTCATCTAAAGCTTTAGCAAACTCTATATCCGGCATTCGATAAAGAGAAACAACCGGGATCGTAAACGCGAGGGATCTCTACGAGTAAACACAAGGACTTTGGAAAGGATAAGTTGAGTTTGAGGTTTCAAGGACTTCGGTTATGTAGTCGTAGACGCGAGGGCTCTCTACGAGTAAGCCAGGAAGCATTCCAAGGAGAGGCCAATTTGTAGGAAAGGAACGGTGAGGTTTTTTTGGTGATTGAGAAATATCTAAAGAAAAAGAAGAGAGAGTAAAAAATTTGAGATTTCAAGCTTATTAGAGCCACTAGGGAGAAAATTGGGAAAGTGTTTTTTTCATTTATTTTGTTTTTCTTGATAAAGTGATGAAACCAAAGAGCCAGCTAGATTCTTAAATTCGCAAATAATGTATATCTAATTATAATGACACTTTGATCAAAAGGGAGATGCTAAAACATCATCAAATTATAATGACACTTTGATCAAAAGAGAGATGCTAATATTTATATGATATTACGTACAATTTATCACTACTATAAAAGAATCAAATTTTGACCTCCATAATGATGGCTTTTCGACATATTTCAGATTAAAATTGAATGGCCATAAATTGTTTGTCAATTATTCAAGTTGGTCCGAAAATATTAATTTTTTGTTTACCAAAAAAAATAGTCATAAGTTTCTGGTCAAAACAAGTAGTCAAACAAATATTCATCATATAGTAATAGATTTTATGTTGATTATATAGTAATAGATGTGCATCTGGTCAGACAAAATAGATAGATTTATTAATCTCTTTTCATTTAGATTGGAGATTTTGTTTTGTTACTGTTTTTGCTTTTTATTTATTTCATATTTAGTGAGCATGTGGGAGAATTTTTTTAAAAAAGGATTTAAGCTCATTGCTACAAAATGGGAAAAAGGAGATTCACTACAAGAGAATATGAGTTTTACAACTCCCATTTTTGTCCCTAAAGCGTTGTAAAGGACTTTTACAACGTATTAGGGACGTCACGTGGTACGTCGTGTCTTGCACGTCGTAAGGCATAAAACGTTGTAAAAACGTTGTAAAAGTTAACAACGCAATAATAACGTTGTTAAAACGTCGTAAAATGGGAGTTGTAAAAACGTCGTAAATGTAGTAGTACGTTGTAAACTCGATGCCAAAATATACGTTGTAAGTTGATTGTAAACTTAGCAAGTAACTTACAACGTTTAGTTTACAACTAATTAGAGTCGAATTTTTTTACAACGTATTAATGTCGAAAACTTTACATCTAAGTAAAGACGAAAATTTTACAACTACTTAAAGATGAAATTGTTTACAACTACTTAGAGACGAAAATTGTTTACAACTATTTAAAGACGAAATAATTTACAACTACTTAGGGACTAAAATTTGTTATGTATTTTTTTATTAAAATTGTGAAATTTAATTTTTTTGTATTTAAAATAAAAATATGAAATGAATAAAATAAAATTATAATATAAAACTAAAATATATAATTAAAATATTTTTACAAAATTTAATTACAAATTACAAAATATTTAACGAAGTAATTCGTCGAACATGTCAGAGCTACGGTCGTCCTGATCTTCAGCCACCCGCTTGTTCAAATCGACCTCGATATTCTCCTTAGGCCTAATCCCGAGGTTGCGACGTCTAAGCTCCAAAGCCGCAGATGCATGTGGATTGTCCGCAATCCATCATGGATTCCATGGCTGCGAATTTATCATCCGTCGTTTGCTTTAGCGAAGCAATTTCCGCACGAGATTCTTGCAACTGAGTACGGAGTAAGTTCTCGCCAATCCAGTTAGAAGTGACTCTTTGGACATCTTGGGCGGATCCTATGCCAATAATCCGTCCCTTTTTAGTTGGAGCGATCTACAAAAAAGATTTGTCAGGGAAAAAATATTATTTAAATTAAAGTATTTAATTTAATACCTACTTATAAATTGCGTTGATCTCCGGAGCACTCAATTGGACTGGAGTACCGTCGGTAGATTCCTGGGAAAGCTGCGTTTGACGCTCCTGAACTGCAGTTTCAACCTAGCTATGTAGCAGCTCACAACGTGGATCGACGAAGATGCCAGATTTCTTCTTATGGGTTGTGGCATAGAGTTCTGGAAGCGTAGGAATATGTCCAGTTTTTTCCGCCTAAAAAAATTTAATATTTAATTAAATATTAATTTATGTTAATAAATATTATAAATGAAAAAAATTATTTTAAAAAATACTTACGATTTGTATTGCCACTCCGCCAAAAGGCATTTGACCTGCAGTGTGCGGCATTGCGACTGGTAAGCCGTCGGACCCAATCGTCTTTCGGGAGGCGGAACACTGAGCAGCTCTCCTCACAGATACAGGGTCTACCTAGTAATTCTTCAGTCTATCCCAACAAGCGTTGGTCATGAATGTGGGTTTCCCGGCATCTCCCTTCACCTCCCACTCGGTTTTCCAGTCCGAGACTGTGTTAATAAGCCGCTTCATGGCTTTGCGGTTGAACTCATGTCGGACAGTCTCGTTGATAGAGACGTCCCAATTCCAACGTTGCTAGTAGTTATAATAATTAATTAATATTTAATATATATTACAGTATGTTGAATAATAAAAATTAATGAAAAAAAAAATTTACCGCAAAAATCTTGAACCACGTTATGCGAATGTAATGTGGTGTTGATTTCCAATTTAGAGTCGCCTCTACGAAATAGCTTTTAATGCATTTTGTGATGCTACGTCCCACTTTGCTATCAATACCGAACCTGAAATTTTTTTAATATATATTATTAGCTATTTAATTATAAATGCTTAAATTTAGTATGTAAATTAAACTAAATATGTACCAATAGGTTCCAGTTGGACGATCGACGTGTAGATGCGGCAAATTCTCGCGGTTTGGTGCCACGAGAATATCTTCATCCCGCTACTGCGCGTAAGGTGCATCAGGCAGCACCAAGAGGTCTGGATGGACCGCAGCATTCGTCGGAGGGGGATCTACGGCCACTTCTGGTGCTGGGGAAGTATGTGGGGGTGTATGACTCTGATGATGTGACTGCGACTGTGTCTCTGGCACAGCCGAGGAAGTAGAAGATGATGCGCTGCCGTGCAGTATGTCACTGTAATGGACACGGCGTGTATACTTCCAGGGTGCCATAATTTGTACCTACAAAACGATGTTTCGTAAATAAGATGTTGGATACTACTAAATAATATATAAACCCTAAATTCTAAATTCCGTACCTACTACATCATTTCTAAACAACCTACATAATTTTAAATCCTAAATTTGCAAAAAAAAAAAAAAAAATTGTAGAGAAAAGGGAGAGAGAGATACCTTACAGAGAGATTGTGGAATGGAGAATGATGGAATGATGTTTCAAAATTGGTGATGTATTTATAGGGAAAACGTGGAGTTGTAAACGAGTTGGGAATTCATGAAACGTCGTAAAAGAGTTGTAAATTTCGGGACGAATTTACAACATTTTTGATGTAAAGAAGTTGGCAAATGTGGATTCAATGTACCACTACGGTACCATTCATTGAGACATTATGTTAAATTCAAATACCTGCTACGCAAATCAAAGAAACGTTGTAAGGTCGTTGGCGACCAGAAACGTCGTAAGGACATTGGCAACTAGCAACGTCTTTACGACGTTTTTGGTCGCCAACGTCTTTACGACGTTTTATAAATTAATTTATTTTTTCAAATGTGTATTAAACAATATAAAAATCATTTAAATCTTATAAAATATTTTAAATCATCTAAATAATATCAACCATATTAAACATTTTGCAAATATGATATAATAGTTTTAATCATATACTCTTATAATTATACAAAATTTACAAATGATAAAAAGTAAAAAAACACAAAAAACGTCGTAAAGACGTTGGCGACCCAAAACTTCGTAAAGACGTTGCTAGTTGCCAACATCCTTACGACGTTTCTGGTCGCCAACGACCTTACAACGTTTTTTGATTTTTTTTTCCTAAGTGTTTTATATGATTTTAAATTATACGAATTTTAATCTTTACACTTATACTTGTATTAATCATATACATCTTAAAATTACATAATTATTACATTAAAAAATCAAAGAAACGTTGTAAGGTCGTTGGCGACCAAAAACGTCGTAAAGACGTCGTTAGTCGCCAACGGCCTTACGAGTGAATTTTTTTTTCTAAGTGTTTTTCCTAAGTGTTTTGCAGAATTGTAGATTTATTTATAGATCTTAGATTGATAAAATTTTGATTGATATGTAAAACTTAGTTTTATTAAACTTTGAATGATTTATAAAATATTGACATAATGTAAAATACATGATAATCCTGCAACAGTACATTGTTCATACGGTATAAACCGTAGTGTCAATCAGATTCTTCACCGTTACTACCATTTCCACTACTTGGATTATCACTTCTGCAAACTCGTCACGCTCCTCATCGTCAACATCTTCTTCAGGGAGATCCTCGTGCTCTCGTTTTTCCGGATCGATAGAATCACTAGCTCTGTAGCTTGCTCTGGCACTTGTATAGATGAACATGATTCTTCCTGCAACGGTAAATCTCCACATCCAATAATTTGCCCACGAGGTGTGATCTTCACTGTAGCTAACCAATTGATGCCTGACTCTTTGATCTTTGGATATGGAATGAAGCTAACTTGCTCTGCTTGCGATGCTAAGACGAAAGGCTCAAACTTGTTGTATACCTACTTTGAACATTTTACGTAACAACAAAAACGTGTATACCTACTTTGACATTCGATGTTAATTCGATGTAAATTATAGAGGTCGTAAAAGAGTTGCAACTTAGGGACTAATTCACAACGAATTGTTGAAGCAATGGGAAAACGTTGTTAAGAAGTCGTAAAATACCGACTTGTTTACAACGTAAATTTTCGTTGTATGTTTAACTAATTTACGACGTTATTTCAAAACGTCGTAAGGGAGTTGCAAATACCTTCCTATTTTACAACGTCCCAAAAACATTGTAAAAAAATGGTCCCTAAACTAATGTTCTCTTGTAGTGATTGCACAATCCTAAAGGTCAGCTTCATTGATGATACAAGACTATATATATGAATCCTTATATTGCTAAGCAATTATTACATGGCTTTGTGAGCTTGTGTTGGATCATATGGCTTGGTTTGTGTTGGGCATTTATATGTGTGCCTTCAATCTGTTCAACACAAAGAATGTATAAAACTTTATAACTAATCGTCACTTCTAATTTATAATGTCATTAAGTATTATGTATATAGTTTATACTCTTTGTCTTTGTATGTGCATTTATGTATTGAATTTTGGAAAAGAGACAAGTTCCATCAATTCGCCAAATAGCCATATTTAATCATATAATTAAGAAAACAGACATGATGTTGACTTAAATTAAGAAACTAATATTTTACTTTGATATAGTTTTTTAAAGTTTTTTTTTGATAACAATATAAACACAACAAAGACAACTAAATCACAAAACAGACACTCGTCTTAACTTGACCAGAGCATCAACTTTATAATTTAATTGTCTGAGAATAACCGATAAACAACAAGAAGAAAACCGTAGACTCAGTCTGCGAAACTCCTCCGGGTATGGTAAGAACGCCGACCACTCCTTGGGATGCTGGATTATGGAAAAGACCGTCTCACAATCCGTTGAGATCTCCACTTCTTAGATATGTAAATCCACAAACACTCCCTAGACCCATATTACTGCCTCAACCTCCGCATGAAGAGCCGAAAAACATCTATGAATCCGGATCGATCCCGAGCATATTCCTTGAACCGAATCTAGAAAGCAAACCCAACCGACCCTTGAGTAGAGATCAATATCCTTCTAGGGCGCGTCCACGTAGCATTTATAGCCCGTGAAACTTCAATTGGTTGTGGTAGGGAATATTAAGGGTGCCTTCATCATCTCAAGGTTATAAATCCTCACTTCACGCGGAACTGTAACCTTCTGACAGGCCAGCGACCACTCATTGTACTCTGTTGTGGCCTTCTACACAATAGTTCTAGGGTCAAGGTTAACTTGTGTAAAGCAAAACCCGTTTTGCGCTTTCCATATATGCCAAATAAGCCAGGGAAAGCTTGCAAACTCTATCTGATGTTTTACGCGTGAGAGCAAATAATCCAAATTATACCCAACTGATTCTCCCTGGAAAATCCCCGGAGGACTAGTTATTACCGATAAAGCCCAAACTTGAACTGCTGGTGGGCATTCAAACAATATCCACCCCACATCTCAGATACCTCGTATCCTTCCCAAGCCCATGTTTTACCAAATTTTGATACACCGCTATGCACCCTAAAGAAAGTGTTTTATTTTTGGAGGAAAATCTAACTGCCAACACTCCTTATATAACAAATCAAAAGAAGGGACCATATCGACACTGATCCATATCCCTTACTCTACCAGCTATTTGATAACCAGACTTGACCGTATATCGACCTGACGTCGTATAGTGACATCTCCAATATTCCTGCCTTGGATAGACCGGTAATCTTATTGCCAGAATCAGTTGTGCATCCTTCTGCCCAAAATATTGTCGAACCAGAATCTCATTCCACTGCCCCGTTCTACGGTCTATAAATTGATCTACCGTAAGATCAGGAAAAATATGTAAATCTGATCTCTCTGCGGCCCTTGGGATAACATCTGGTATCCAATGATCCTTCCAAATCTCAATTTGTTTACCATCTCCCAATTTTCTAATCAAACCTTGTGCCAGTAAAGGTCGTGCCGACATAATACTCCGCCAGCCATATGACAGTGGTCCACAAACAGTCGCTTCCATAACAGGGAATCTGGAAATTCCAATAGCCTCCACACTTTTTTTAGCTAGAAGGACCGAATTAAAATCCTCTAACATTCTAAAACCCAACCCCCACTGGATTTCGGTTTACATAAATCTCCCCATGTTTTCCAATGAATACCTCTGATAGACCCAGAACTGGACCACCAAAAATTAGCTATGGCGGACTGAACTTTTTGAAGAAACAATCCTCGGAACTCTGTAAGAGCTCATCACATACGTTGGTAATGCCATCAGAATAGATTTAATCAAAACATATTTCCCTGTTTTGGATAAGAATCTATTAGACCAAGTAGATAAGCGTGCATGTAACTTATCAGCTACAAAAGCGAACACTTTTGCTCTAGACCCTGCTACTATTTCTGGTAGCCCTAAATACTGCCCTAATCCACCCATTTTACTAATCCCCAAAATTTGTTGGATTTCTTTTTGAACATCCACCCCAACATGCTTCCAAATTGTATCCATGACTTGTCAAAATTAATTTTCCTGACCCGAAAAACTCTCATATTCGGAAAGTATTTTTAGAATATGTGTTGCCTCTACTTTATTCGCTTGACAAAAGAATAGTGTATCATCCGCAAAAAGAAGATGTGAAATCAACGGACTAGACCTAGCCACTTTTATCCCAGTAATGATTTTATCTTGACCCGCCTTCAACAATTTGGTTATCAGAACCTCCGTACATAAGATAAAAAGATATGGGGATAAAGGGTCACCATAAAAGAAAGTAATATGAGAGGTAATGCCTATAAAATCGACTGGTAAATCTATCATATTTGTGTCCCTATAATTAATTACTATATTATTGTTATCGTGATACATTAAAGCTAAGCCTCCACTAGAGCCCAATGGTTCAACTGTTAACAATTTATTATAACCCAAATGTTGTTGGACTTTTACCAAAAAATCTTCTTTATTTTTAGTTTCTGACAAAAATAAAAAATCTCGCTTAGAAACTCGCCAAATATCTCTTAGGTAATTAAGTGTTACTTTATTTCCCAAACTTTGACAGTTCCAACATAGTAGTTTTAAAATCATACTAATAATAAGATAAACATTTAAAGAGCCTTAAACTTGCTCTTATTTGTAACCCTTTTTGGGTTTGGAGACATTTGGCCCACTAAGGCTAATTTCCTAGTGCTAATTGCCCTTAAAGGGGTCAAAATTCGACCTCCTTGCTTGCTACCCACTGCAGATGCCTTTTTCGCTTTGGCGTCTCTGTATCTCTGCAATTTTGCAGCCATCATCTCATTATGTTGCGTCCGCTCCTCTTCAGACTGAACACTCTGACTAATTATGACCGCGTCTAGTGCTAATTCCTCTAGCACATCATCTGTCAGCCCATCTTCTTGGTCTTCATCGACATTACTCTCATGTTCGACCTTATCATCTTAACCCAACTGCTCCAGATCCTCATCAACCTCATCCAAATCATCGACATCCTCCATCGAATCTAATAATGGCTGTCTCTCATCTTCCTCTGTTTCCACAGCCATGTTGCTAGTCGCCAATGTCGTTGTTTGACATTCTGGCTCAGCATCAATAACACCTTGAAACAGTGGTCGGTGCATCTTTTTAGCTGAAGACGTCTCAGCGACCACTTCTTCCACAT